>JAODXP020000016.1:6278477-6311082 GCA_027497455.2 Sardinella longiceps | reverse complement strand
GGCCCAGTCCCAATTTACAATCACTTCCCCTCGATTTTGGCCCTAACACTCGGTTTGCGCGTTCATGTGTAAGTGTAGGGTGTCCCAATACTTTCGGGACCGAGGGATAGTGGCTTTCAGCCCTTCAAATCGCCCCTTCAAACGGAGGGAGGTCGGGTGCAGACTTCGAACGAAGTGAAGTTGAAGTGAAGATGAAATTACCCACGATTCTTTGCGAACTGCGTGTCGGTACCCGATCTGTGTCCGACTGCCCGAGCTGTGTCCCGTTCTCTCAGCTCTGGATAAGAACTTCAAAAATATAGCTATTATTGCAATTAAGCATGTATATATATATTTTAATGTTGGGATATCTTAGTTTGATGTAAATTCAGTTGAATTCCGCACTGGTGTGTTAAAACATGACTATTAGAAAGATCGATATTTTTCAAAGTGCCCAAATCTTTCACCAGAATTACCAGAGCCTCTCATGTGGGTGATGATAATTGTCGATGACGGCTTTTGAACAGTTTACCCCGGTTAAGAGCCTTATATCCGTTCAGTGTTAACAATAGACGCATGAAACAGGTGAAGACGTTTTTATGCGAAGTGCTGTCCCATTTATTAGGGGAAGATCGCACTTCTCACTCGAAAACGAGTGCTAGTGTTAGGGAATAGAAATGGGATTGGGCCTAAGTGTGTATGTGTATGAGGGTCTCTGAGAGAATGTGTGTGTGAGTCTGTGTGTGTTTCTATAGGAGTGTGTATTTGTGTAAGATACTCATCACATTTGGGATCTGTTCATTTTATTACCACTGTGCTGGTGTTTGTATTTGTATGCACTTTTGTAGATTGTATTGTTCAGTGCGTACATTGTTCCAAAGTTACTGTGTTTGTGTTTTTGTGTCTCTCTGTGGCATGTACTGTATCAACTCTATGTGTTTGGTATTTGTGCATAATTCCATTGGCCAAACACTATTAAGGGATGTTATTGTGTTCATACTCACTGTACTGAACAATCTCCTGCATCTTCTCCCAGACTCTGAACTTGAGGTTGCCCAGGTGCTTTGCCACATTGATCAGAGCTCCTGAAACCCTCTCTGGATCCTGCAGTGTGCACTGGGCTCTGGAATAACATTCAGGAGTCAGTGCTGCTGTGGGTTTGGGTTCAGAACCACAGAGAAGAGAGAGACAGGAGGCAGATCACTCACCTTTTGACTGTGCTCTTGTAGTTCTGGAAAAGAGGGAAGACAGGAAGGAAGGAAACATCTTCAGAAAATGGTGTGGTATATAGTCTAGTCTTTAGGACATACACACAAATACACACGCACACTCATACACACAGGGGAAAGATGGGGAGAAGGAAGGGTGATATTTTCTGAGATTTGAGCCAATTAAAAAAAAATTAAAAAGCTAAAACTTAAAAGCTTACGCTAAAGCTTAAAAAGTTAAAACAAGTGTGCAAAGGTGGGGGCGACGTGGCTCAGTGGGCCAGTGTGTCATGCCATAAATCCGGGGACCCAGGTTTGAGTCAAACCTGAGGTATTTTTCCGCTCTTTACCCATCTCTCTCTGACTCATGTCCTGTCACTCTCTCTACTTTCCTATCAAATTTAAGGCAAAAGAAATCACACTCTCCAGAACTACATCACAAACAAACAAACACACACACACACACACACACACACACACACACACACACACACACACACACACACACACACACACACACACACACACTGATGCAAATATTTCTCTTTACCAGCAGGAATGTGACATCATCAGCTCCCATCTGCTCTTCTATGGCTCTGATTGTGTCTGAAAGAGATGAGATCTCTCTGCTCATCTTCTCAATCTTCTCCTTCATCATCTGACTCTTCTGCTCCTCTTCCTCCCTCAGTGCAGCTATCCTGGCTGCCTCTTCATCTCGTAGAAACTGGTGAAGCTTCTCAAACTCTTCCTTGATCTGTCTCTCTGTGTGCTGGGCCTGAGTCTGGAAAGGCATCAAAGAAAAAAATCCATTGATATTATAAAACTGATGTCACTGATGTCACGTACTGTATTATAGTTTTATATTTTAGACATGCAGAATATAGTATATTGTTACAATGTAAATTATAATGAAATAACAATGGTAAACATAGCCTATTTACTTTATTTCTAACCTTAATATATCTTGCTATTTTGTCACAGGTGGTTTTAGTTTCTTCAAAATTCTTCAGCTTTGCCTTTAAGGGCTCCAGATTGGTAATGAGATCCTCCTGAGTAGGACCCAACACAAATGACACAGAACACACATGACTGATCATAGAACACATGAATACATGAACACCACATGAATGAATACAATAATATCTTGGATAGGACTAGTTATTGATTCAGCTTGACATTACATTAGATATAACTCATTACTGATTTAGCGGAACACCACATGATTTGAATGAACAACAATGCATGATCAATTTATGAAAGTGAAAGTGTGGTGCAGTCAGTGGAAGATTGTGGTCTACATTTTTGCTGCTCATTGTCAAATGTTCCATGCTGCCACCTAATGGTATGCTACAGAAAAGCACCCTCAAAACAGATCATCTGATCTGTTTATCACAGATTTTTCAGTGGGGGTATACAGTACAATATTATAAAACTATGCCTAATATTAAAATGTGAGAAATAGCCTCAGTTCCAAGAAGTGGAGGGACTCGGTATCCCCATGTCCAACAGCCACTAAACCTCTGTATATAACAGTATTGAAATATCTTCACTCATGGTGATGAAACTTACCTTACTGTCAGCTGCTGCTTCAGTAATGGGACTGAAGTTGTGATTCTTATGTTGCTTTGAGTCTCTACACACCAGACACACAAGCTGCTGATCGTTGTGACAGAAAAGCCTGAGTGTGTCGTCATGGAGACTGCAGACGGCTCCTCTCTGACCTCTCTCCTGGAGATGCAGCTCACACAAGTTTCTCAGCACGAGGTTGAGTGGAGGATCCGCCTTTGATGATCTCCTCCTGCAGACTGGACATTCTCTGGATGGTTTAGTTTCCCAGAACTGCTTCAGACAGGCTCTACAGATGCTGTGAGTGCAGGTCAGAACTACAGGATCCTTGTAGATGTCAGTGCACACAGGACAGCAGAGCTCCTCTTCCAGCTTGGAAGCCATTTTCCAAGAACAAATAAAAAGTGTCCGTATAGTTTCCCTCTTGTTCTGACAGAGTATACTTTCACTTTCAGGTAGGGAAAATCTAAATCTGTTTCTGAATCCTCACTGTGTTCTAACTCAATTTTTACCAGCATAGAAACATTCATTAATTAAAACTTTTCTTTAAACAACTTAATCTAGCTGTATTGTTTAATTTATTCCCACCTGCAATAGTACTTTCTGTACAGGAGTAGCAGAGACCAGAGCTGCAGCCAGCCGTCACTGAACTTCACTTCCTCCTTCAGGACAGGGGGAGGGATCTATAGTGAAGCAGGAAGCTCATTGGACAGTTGCAAAACATTCCTTCACAGAAACGGTTCCTCACCTCATTACAACAGGTTCAGGTTCAAAGTATGAATTTGAAGGTGAGTGACGCATATGAATAAACTTGTTGTTTGTGTTTTTCCTCTGAAATCCACACACATAATAGGAGAAATGTTCAGTCAGAGTGAGACCCATAGGGAGCAGTGGGTCGACTGTGAGCGACTCCCTTACATGGAGTTTAGTAAATTGCTAGTCTGGATATACAGTGACTGTGTATAGACTATGTCAGTCTCCTCAAGGATGTGCAGATGGCAGAGCTTTTAAATGCTCTTCAAACCTGCGCTGTGCTCTGGGTCATGATTGTGAGTTTAGTTTGCAGTTGAAAGAGGTTCTCTGCAGTGCTGATCTCAGTATGTAGAATCCTAATGTGTTTATCAGAGTTGTATAAAGTACTGGAGGAGAGGAGTGGAGTAGAAGTAAAAGTACCATATCAAAAAAATGACTTGAGTAGAAGTTGAAGTGTTCTTTAAACATCATAAGTGGAAGTACTGAAGTATTCAAAATGTTTTGTACTTAAGTATTGCAAGTAAAAGTATTTTTAAAATTGCTACTCAAGTATAGCCTGGGAATTCCCATGCTCCTTTGCGCGCTTATTTCATTTCACTCTGCAGAGGAGCATGGTGACCATGGCTGTTTTTCTCGCCTGGTTTCGGTATCCAATCGCAGAACAAAAAGGGATTTGTACGGCCCTCGATTGCATTTTACGTCACGTATTGGCTCCGTATGTACAGACGCTGTGATAGACATTCGTAGCGCCCAATAAATATGGACAATTGTAAATGATGCTTCCTCTACGAGAAATGCAATAGGTAGGTCCCCAGACTAAATATCACTTGTGATTTTAGTTTGGCATTCGCCAGGCTAACTCAAGTAGGCTACTGAAAGTAAAAGTAGAAGTACTGTGTATATTAAAGAACGCAAAAGTTTGAATATCATATTGTTTTACATTTATTTGTCTGAAATAGTCTGTTTGTCCATGGACTCTAAGTAGGGCCAGGGATGGTCACCACCATTCCCCTCACTAAAATCATTCGAAGTTAAAGAACTTGGTGAAGAACTTGGAACTTGGTTTTCCTTCCATCTCGAAATGGAGCAGTAGACTGACCCTTGCTAATCATTCCCAATTGACTGCATTCAGTATTCCATAAGGTTGAAGAGGATTTATAGGCTACAGCTGGAATTGTCCAATAATGATATGAAAACCCGGTCTTGTCTGGCATTGATAGGCTATCATTGGATGTGGTATATGATTTGGAATATTTTTTTTTAATAAAAGTAACGAGTAACTAGTCAGAACATCAAATAATGTAACAAAGTAGGCCTAGAAGTATTAAATTCATCAAAAAAAAATGTAGTGAAGTAAAAATGAAAGTAGGAGAAAAAAAGAATACTCCAGTAAAGTACAGATAACTGCATTTTAGTACTTAAGTAGGATACTTAAGTATACATCTCTGGTGTTTATATGTGTTAAATGTGTTTGTAAGATACAGCAACAAATTACAGAGATATTTTATTCAAGAGTTTTATATCATGTTTCAATATTTTCACAACAGCACCATCTAGTGGTCACCTTCAGTCTGATGTAACAGAGAATGATGTTACAGCAGAGACTTGCTACAGCTACAGTGTCTCAGGCCTTTGGTGTAGACCTCAATCTCAGACCTTGAATCTCACTCCCTTCTAGACTGCCTGCATTAGGTTAGCCTCTGTCCAGCTACTTGTTCCTTTTGTTGGGTTGTTGACTCCTGACATAGCCCATGTGTTATTTGTCTCCCTTTTTACAGTATACACATACAGAATATATTTAAACAATCATTACAATTATTTGTCATTTGTACATTACTGTCTTTGGCCTGATGCATCGAAGAAGGATCTAAGAGTGCAGTCTCTGAAAGCCATGTACATGACACTCTAAACACACAGGCCTGAACAACAAGCTAAAATACGATACCTTATGGTGTCATATTTAATATCTACACCGGTAATTCTGATTGTGTGTTTTAATTGATTGCAGAGCAATGCTGATTTCTGTAAATACTCTCATTCACACACATTCTGAATTACTGTAATTTAAATTAACTTATATGACTGACTGCCCACACATTTCTAAAGTATACATCTGGAAATATATAATTATGAATAAAATCCACTTGTTACTGATGAAAGACATTTACATGTACACTGCATTTTCTTTTCTTTTATTTTATTTTAATTTTATTTTTTATTTATCTCTTTTCACAACCATGTAAATATATGAAAAATTTGAGCAAACGACACGCCCTATAACAAAAATGTAAGTTGTGTAATATGAGCCTTGGATAGTTCACAGAGGTGTCATTTTGTGCTGTGGCTAATGTTGTGTAGTCTGAATTTGGCATAACTCAGACAGATGATGTCAGTGTGCTACAGATTCATCTCCTGCTGACCAGTCCTGAGAGTTTCATCCATGTGGACAGAGGAAACACACATCAGGGCTGATCATAATATAATGGATATACAGAATGACAACACGAACACACACACACCCCTGAAAACATCAGTGTGTGTGTGTGTGTGTGTATGTGTGTGCAGTGCTTTTTCATGACTGCATGACCCCATCTCTCTCTCTCTGATCTCTATCTCTCTCTGGTTCAGTGCTGGTCCAGACAGAGACTCCATCAGCTGGGCTGCTCTAGTGTGACTGACACCTTCACTGGTAAGATCCTCATAGGACAACCCTTATCAACACTCATGTATGGAAACAATCTCTCAGTGAAAGTGTGTTTGAAAGTGTGTATGTGTGTGTTATTGTCAGGGTTAGAGAATGAGAGTTTTCCTCTGTCCCAGTCCAGCTGTACTCTGATCCTCTGGAGTTTCTGCTTCACTGTGAGGAGAGTGGAGGGCTGTGGTGGAGCATGTGCTCTATATTTACCATCTTTATAAAACACAAACAACTGTCCACTCACAGAGCCATACTCTCCCTTCCTCTGACTAGATTCTGTCTTCACACCCACATGCCACCATGTGTTCTCTCCAACCTCCACATCCCAGCAGTGAGTCCCTGAGTTAAAGCCCTCAGAGCCCAGGACACTGACATACTTATCAAATCTCTCTGGGTTATCAGGAAGCTGCTGTCTCTCATCACCCCATCTCACACTGGTCAGATCCTCAGACAGGATGAGTCGTGGGTGTGCAGTGTTGGGATCCAGAGTGACAGGAGCTGCAGATAATAAGAACACACACACACACACACACATGAGCTGAACAGTGAGTGATGTGTGATGAGGATGTGAATGATGGTCATTATTAATAGTGGTGTTACCAAGTGTAATGGCAGGAGAAGTAAGAACAGTGAAATGCTCTTTAGTCATCAGTATGAAGGGATCCCAGCTGTGCAGGAGTTTACTCTCAGGAGAGGGGGTGTTAGTGGAATGATGGGGGAGTAGCATTGCTGCAGATTCTCACTTGCTTAACATCACTCGTTTACCATCTCTGTTTCCATCACTCGTTTACCATGTCCATCTCTATCACTCTCTCCAGCTTTTCACTGCATCTCCACAGCAATCCATCCAATGTGTGAGTGTGTATAGAGGTCATTTCCCTTGGACTCTATTTGCTAGTGCTTATGTATGTATATATCGTATGACAATATTGTGTGTGGTGTGCTCATGTGTGTGTATCTGTGTCAATGTGAGTGTGTCTGTCTGTCTAATGCATGTTACCACTGTAACAGTATTTGTATGTATTTCTGTAGATTGTATTGTTCATCTCTATGTGTTTGGTATTTGTGCATATTTCCATATATTTGGCCAAATATTATTATTACCTCCGCCAAGGAGGTTATGTTTTCGGTCGTGTTGGTTTGTTCGGTCTGTTTGTCCTTTTGTTTGTCAGCAGGATAACTCAAAAAGTACTGCACGGATTTGGATAAAATTTTCGGACAATGTGTATATTGGGACAAGCAAGAACTGATTCAATTTAGCTGGTGATTGGTGATCCACAACATGATCTGGAATGTATATTGTGTCTGTGACCACATTGCCTTGGCGGAGGTCTGCGCTCTCCGAGCGCTTTTCTAGTTAAGGGATGTTATTGTGTTTATACTTACTGTATTGAACAATCTCCTGCATCTTCTCCCAGGCTCTGAACTTCAGGTTGCCCAGGTGCTTTGCCACATTGATCAGAGATCCTGAAACCCTCTCTGGATCCTGCAGTGTGCACTGGGCTCTGGAATATCATTCAGAAGTCAGTGCTGCTGTGGGTTTGGGTTCAGAACCACAGAGAAGAGAGAGAGAGGAGGCAGATCACTCACCTTTCAGCTGTGCTCTTGTAGTTCTAGAAAAGAGGGAAGACAGGAAGGAAGGAAACATCTTCAAAAAAGGGTGTGGTATATAGTCTAGTCTTTAGGACATACACACAAATACACACGCACACTCATACACACAGGGGAGAGATGGGGAGAAGGAAGGGTGATATTTTTGAGATTTGAGCCAATTAAAAAAAATATTAAAAAAAGTTAAAACAAGCAAGCAGGTGGGGACGACGTGGCTCAGCGGGCCAGTGTGTCATGCCATAAACCTAAGGTCATTTCCTTATCCTTACCCATCTCTCGATCCCACTCATTTCCTGTCACTCTCTCTAGTCACTCCTCCTGTCACTCTCTCTTTCCTGTCACTCTCTGGTGTCCCAAACAGAAGTGTTGGGGTCAAAGAAAGAATGTAGTCTAGAGCCACCTCACCAGTGCCGTAGCTACCATAGAGGACACCGAGGTCATGACCTCTGTATCTTTTTCACGAGTTGATGAAGATTTGATAAGGCCTGAATCAAATCTACCGTTTTTCACATAGGCCTATCTAATGTCTTAAAACAAGACAGAATGTTGTCCAGAAGTCGCGGAGGGTGTGCCATTAATAGAATAAGCGCTTCGAATGCGATATCACTGGAATTAGTCACAAATAGCCTAAATGCGCTGCTGCCATTTATTTGGAGATTTGGAAGATACAATACGTCTGCGTCATCTGCTGGAATTAGCTGGTAAACTCCACAAAGATAGCCTTAACACATGTTAACCTCAACTGACAAAACTGAAGATGTTATCTCCGCAACTCTCCCGCAAGTTCGTTTTGGACTTGGAGAGATAGATGCAGCACAAGCGAATTATTAGGTTATTCTGTATTTTGTGCAAACGCACCTTTGCTGACCTGACAGCTGACCCGTACGTATCTCCCACATTAGACTGAAAATAAGTCGTAATTGCCCGTTGCAGCACAAACAGTCTTTCAAGCGCAAACAGTCTTTCTAAAACGCATTTCACACCATAGGCTATGTTGACTGGGCCCTTACAGCCCTGCCCACAGGAAAAAAACATTGTCTTGGGGTGGTTTAATTACAACTGAGTTTAAAATGGTTTTATTATATAAAGTTAGGGTAATATTTAGAGGAATTATTTGCAGATTAAAATGCAAGATTGCAATATTTGAATGAATACAACTGTATTGCATTTGCAGGCATTTAGTCCCCACAAATTTATTTATTTATTTATTTATTGCCTGCAAATGCAAACTTGTTGGATGATAAGATAGTAGACCTATTGCAGAGCTATTCAATTAGTTTTCCAAGGGGGCCACATTTAGAATCCAAGAACTTGAGCTGGGCCGCAAACTTTTCGCGGTCACTATATTCAAATAATCAAATCGCAACACATTGATTAAAAATGCATATTTGCTTTGTTTTACAATAACTTTGCATGTTAACAATAGCTACAAAGTATTTATTGACAAAATATACATTTTTAAATTACCAGAATAGAATATTTTAATACCATAACTTTGTTTTTAAAGTGAATTATTCATCCCTAAATGTCCTATTACAGAATTTATTTTGCACTCCAACAGGTAGGCTAAAAGAAAAATTTAAAATAACACGCAAGGACTCTAATATAAGTACAGTTGTCGTAAGAAGAAATGCTGCATCAATAGAGCAAACAGGCTTAAAAAATAAATAAAAAGGCTACGCAACAGCGTCAAAATCCTCTGGTGGCCAAAACCGGAATTACACGTACTTGCTTAGAATCGCCATAGAGAATGAACGTTGGAAAATACCTTAAAAATATATTTCCTAATGTATTAAAGCCACTTAAATTGACGTAGTTTGGGGACATATTATCTATTTAGTAATATTCTGCTAATTATAAGGTATATATTAAGTTTTGGAGACTGGTGCCTATATTTTAGTTTGAAAGGTGATGAATCACGTCGGCCGCATCTGGCCAATTGAATAGCCCTGACCTATTGCATTGTAGCCTACAAAATGTATAAATTTATTGAAATCTAGGGTGGCTGATGCTCAGGCTATTTAACCTATACTGATTTACATTTCTGATGGTGATTTGTCATTTGATGCATGATCTTCAATTAAGTTGAATTTAATTTTGTGCACATAGATGTTGGTTTAGGCCTCATGCCACATACTGTATGTAACAGGAGTAGTAGCCTTTTGCCAGTATTACCATGGTCTTCAAGCTGGTGACAATTCTACTTTTTGGTGCAAAATCACCAGATTTATATAGGCCTACCTAACATGGTGCACTCTCAAAATATTTAATGGCATTAGATAGCCATTGAATTGATTGTTATAACAACCTGTTAAAATGCACCAGAATGCAGGAAATTGCATCAGAATTTAAAAAAATTCCTGGGGGGGAAACCGCCTAGACCCCTGTTTATATTGCATGGTGCACTATGAAATTTTCCCTGTGAGTGAGCATTGTAAATCATTTTTGACCTCGGTATTTGAAAAATCCTGGCTACGGCCCTGCATCTCACTGCTGTCAGCAGACTCAGCGTTCAGACCACTCTCACTCTCAGCTGTCACAAATACTGTATTTTCCAATCGCCTTCTTCATCTGGGAGTCTCTGAGAGTGATTACATTTCCTATGGCAATTTGAGCCGATATGTAGGCTAATAACTCTCCAGAGTCACACATGGATAGCAAAGTCAAAGTCTCAGGCACATACAGTCCTACAAAAACTATGTGCCACACCACCAGCAAACTGAAACCATATCACACTCTCCAGAATTACTAGCCTGGCAGGCCATACTATATCATTGAAATATATAGTCTGGCATCGAGAGATATACCGAAATCAATTGTGGGCGGAACAATGCTGCCAACAGCGTCATCCAATCAAATTCCTTATGGCTTGCTACTAGACGTACAGGCTGAGCAACTTAATTTGCTGTTGCTAGGGTACGTCTATTTCATGCTACAGAATTACATCACAAACACACACACACACACACACACACACACACACACACTCGACACACACACACTGATGCAAACGTTTCTCTTTACCAGCAGAAATGTGACATCATCAGCTCCCATCTGTTCTTCTATGGCTCTGATTATGTCTGAAAGAGATGAAATCTCTCTGCTCATCTTCTCAATCTTCTCCTTCATCATCTGACTCTTCTGCTCCTCTTCCTCCCTCAGTGCAGCTATCCTGGCTGCCTCTTCATCTCGTAGAAACTGGTGCAGCTTCTCAAACTCCTCCTTGATCTGCCTCTCTGTGTGCTGAGCCTGAGTCTGGAATGGCATCAAACAAAAAAATCCATTGATATTATAAAACTGATGTCACTGATGTCACATACTGTATTATAGTTTTATACATATTTTAGACATGCAGAATATAGTATATTGTTACAATGTAAATTATAATTAAATAACAATGGTAAACATAGCCTATTTACTTTATTTCTAACCTTAATATATCTTGCTATTTTGTCACAGGTGGTTTTAGTTTCTTCAAAATTCTTCAGCTTTGCCTTTAAGGGCTCCAGATTGGTACTGAGATCCTCCTGAGTAGACCCAACACAAATGACACAGAACACACATGACTGATCATAGAACACATGAATATACGAACACCACATGAATGAATACAATAATATCTTGGATAGGACTAGTTATTGATTCAGCTTGACATTACATTGGATATACTGTAACTCACTACTGATTTAGCTGAACACCACATGATTTGAATGAACTACAATGCTGATCAATTTATGAAAGTGAAAGTGGTTGCAAGTCTGTGGTGCAGTCAGTGGAAGACTGTAGACTACATTTTTGCTACCCATTGTCAGATGTACCATGCTGCCACCTAATGGTACGCTACAGAATATCACCCTCAAAACATATCATCTGTTTGACATCCCTACAATCAGAGGTGTGGTGGGGATTTTTTCATTGGGGTATGCAGTACTATTATAGTCCATATTCCAAACTATGCTTAATATTAAAATGCGAGAATCTGCCTCAGTTCCAAGAAGTGAGGCTACTCTGTACCCCTGTGTCCAATGCCCACTAAACCTCTGTATATAACAGTATTGAAATATCTTCACTCATGGTGATGAAACTTACCTTACTGTCAGCTGCTGCTTCAGTAATGGGACTGAAGTTGTGATTCTTATGTTGCTTTGAGTCTCTGCACACCAGACACACAAGCTGCTGATCGTTATGACAGAAGAGCCTGAGTGTGTCATTATGGAGACTGCAGACGGCTCCTCTCTGACCTCTCTCCTGGAGATGCAGCTCACACAAGTTTCTCAGCACGAGGTTGAGTGGAGGATCCGCCTTTGATGATCTCCTCCTGCAGACTGGACATTCTCTGGATGGTTTAGTTTCCCAGAACTGCTTCAGGCAGGCTCTACAGATGCTGTGAGTGCAGGTCAGAACTACAGGATCCTTGTAGATGTCAGTGCACACAGGACAGCAGAGCTCCTCTTCCAGCTTGGAAGCCATTTTCCAAGAACAAATAAAAAGTGTCCGTATAGTTTCCCTCTTGTTCTGACAGAGTATACTTTCACTTTCAGGTAGGGAAAATCTAAATCTGTTTCTGAATCCTCACTGTGTTCTAACTCAATTTTTACCAGCATAGAAACATTCATTAATTAAAACTTTTCTTTAAACAACTTAATCTAGCTGTATTGTTTCTATTTAATTCCCACCTGCAGTAGTACTTTCTGTAGAGGAGTAGCAGAGACCTGCAGCCATCTGTCACTGAACTTCACTTCCTCCTTCAGGACAGGGGGAGGGATCTATAGTGAAGCAGGAAGCTCATTGGACAGTTGCAAAACATTCCTTCACAGAAACGGTTCCTCACCTCATTAGAACAGGTTCAGGTTCAAAGTATGAATTTGAAGGTGAGTGACGAATATGAAAAAAAAAGCCACACACAGACTATTCCATTGATACAGAAGAAATGTTCAGCATCCAGTCAATTTTTAACTTGTTGCACATTTACAGTTTGGATAAACGCACATTTAATCTGCTTGCAATGTACTGTTGCAGAGTTTGATTGACAATAAAGTTCGCTTTGCCTTTTTGACTTTGAGTTAACAAACTACAAAATAACAGATTAGGCATTAATGTGTGTTTGGCAGATTTTAGCGGAGGCTCTGTGCTTGTCCTAGTGTGGAAAGTTAGTTCATTCACATATTGGCTAGTAGAGCTGCTATGTCTGAACACTGAACCGTGTCATCTAACCACAATAACATAGCCTACACAAATTGCTCCTGCAGTCTCATTCACAGGGTTCAATGACTTAAGCACCATCTAGTGGTTGCTGATGAGCATCACTTTGAGTAGATCACTCATACAACAACCTTTAATATGACACACAAAGGAAATGTCATATCATCAGTTAGGGATAATGACATGCAGCTCTGTTTTAAAATAGGGTAACCTATTCAGGTGGGGTAGGCTACTAATTAAAGTGAATAAAGTAGAAACAATAATAGAAGTCTAAACACAATGGTGGGTAGGCCTAAATAAGGATGTAGTGTGAATCAGTCAAATGGAATAGAACAAAACAAGACAAAAATGGGCTGCTGGTGGAAAGAGAGAAGAGCAGATCACTTCAGGGCAGGCCAGCCTTAAATATACGTTTCAATCAAGCTGACTGAACATGTGACCCAGGACACCTGCCCAACTCCAACAGCCTGCAACACAGAACCAAAAAAAGCAAGCCAACTGGAGGCAGAAATAGGCTGGCCCAGTATCTATATGGAATAGTGATTAATTATTTTACCAGATAAACATCACAGGTGTCCTATTATCTGGGAATAACGAACACCCTCTCAGACAATTAGAAAACAGTATTTCATTTGTCCGGGTGATAAATTAGGGATAATCCACCAGCCAATGAAAAATAGTAATGACAAGGCAAACAAGATTCTGATGTGAAGAGTCTTCTTCTCCCATATTGACATGGTGGACAAAAAATGATCTTGCTCATTATAGCAACTTGCCACACCGAATTCAGTGCTGACACTCTTGTTCTGTAGGCTAAACACACTTGTTCACAGAAATATTCATACTAATTTATTAGGATACAGAATAAGATTGACTGACCACACACATTTATACAGTATAATGAATTATGAATGAAATCCACTTTTAACTCAAATTCACACACATTTATTTGGATAACATATATGACTGACTGACCACACATCTAGAAATATGCCAGTTAACAATAATAACACAATGCCACTTCTACCTGAATATGATGAGAGACATTTATTAGCCTACATTATTTTTTTTTTCTTTCTGAAATCAAAACACAAATTTGACAATTACAGCATCAGAGACAGATGGCAATCGGAGCATCATTAACTCAGAACAGATGAGTCAGTCAGAGGTCAGTGTGCTCCAGAGTCATCTCCCCCTGCTGACCAGTCCTGATCCTGACCTTTCTTCAGTGTGGGCAGAGGAAACTAACATCAGGGCTGATCATAATATTATACATCTATCTTTAGGGACATACAGTATGACAGCATGGACACACACACACACACACACACACCAACACCTCCTTGAACAAATCAGTGTGTGTGTGTGTGTGTGTGTTTGTTTGTGCGTGTGTGTAGTGCCTCATGACAGCATGAACACACACACACACCAACACCTCCTTGAACAAATCAGTGTGTGTGTGTAGTGTTTCATGACTGACCCCCATCTCCCTGGTCTCCATCTCTGTCTCTCTGGTTCAGTGCTGGTCCAGACAAGGACTCCATCAGTTGGGCTGCTCTAGTGTGACTGACACCTTCACTGGTAAGATCCTCATAGGACACCCCTTAACAACACTCAGGTATGGAAACACACTCTCAGTGAAAGTGTGTGTGAGTGTGTGTAGGTGTGTGTTATTATCAGGGTCAGAGAATGAGAGTTTTCCTCTGTCCCAGTCCAGCTGCACTCTGATCCTCTGGAGTTTCTGCTTCACTGTGAGGAGAGTGGAGGGCTGTGGTGGAGCACGCGCTCTATATTTACCATCTTTATAAAACACATACAACTCTCCACTCACATCACCATAGTCTCCCTTCCTCTGGCCAGACTCTGTCATCACACCCACAGCCCACCATGTGTTCTCCCCAACCTCCACATCCCAGCAGTGAGTCCCTGAGTTAAAGCCCTCAGAGCCCAGGACAGTGTTATACCAGTCAAATCTTTCTGGGTTATCAGGAAGCTGCTGCTCCTCATCACCACGTCTCACACTGGTCAGATCCTCAGACAGAATGAGAGTATCAGCTGCAGTGTTGGGGTCTAGAATGACAGGAGCTGCAGAGTGAAAGAACACACACATGAGCTGAACACTGGAGTGATGAGGATGTGAATGATGGTCATTATTAATAGTGGTGTTACCAAGTGTAATGGCAGGAGAAGTAGGACCAGTGAAATGCTCTTTAGTCATCAGTATGAAGAGATCCCAGCTGTGCAGGAGTTTACTCACAGGAGAGGGGGTGTTAGTGGAATGATGGGGGAGTAGCATTAGTAGCATTGCTGCAGATTCTCACTTGCTTACCATCACTTGCTTACCATGTTCATCTATCACTCTCTCCAGCTTTTCACTCCATCTCCACAGCAATCCATCCAATGTGTGAGTATGTGTGTATAGAGGTAATTTCCCTTGGTGTCTATTTGATAGTGCTTATGTATCATATGACAATATTGTGTGTGATGTGCATGTGCGTTTGTGCGAATGTGAGGGTGTCTGGCTGTGAAGTGTGTTTGACGGTCAATATAAATGTATGTATGATAAATATGTGTTTGAGTGTGTGTGTGTGTATGTATGATGTGTGTGTGTGCATGTAAGTCTGAATATGTGTATATTCATGATCTATAGCACATTCTCACAAGTGCAAGTGTGGCTATTTTAATGTAATGCACTTATACAGACTGGAACTAGTCAGGTTTGATCCCATTGAAACATATTATTTTGTGCTATCTTCAGTATTCCATGATCTTTGATGTCATTTGCTATTTAGACAATGTGTATCTTTGGCGGGTAAATTAATCATGCGCTCACCTGAAAATAGCAAAGACATCTTGCACCATTCATGAAGGCACATTGCACCTGTGCATGATAGGGCCCTTTCTTTGTGTGTGAGTGTGTGTGTGTGTGTGTGTGTGTGTGTGTGTGTGTGTGTGTGTGTGTGTGTGTGTGTGTGTGTGTGGTGTATACTGTAAGTGTGTATGTGTATGTAGGCCTAAGTGTGTATGTGTATGAGGGTCTCTGAGAGAATGTGTGTGTAGTCTGTGTGTGTGAATGTGTGTTTCTATAGGAGTGTGTATTTGTGTAAGAAACACATCACATTTGGAATCTGTTCATTTTATTAACACTGTATCTGTGTTTGTATGCTATTTTTGTAAATTGTATTGTTCAGTGCGTACATTGTTTCAAAGTTACTGTGTGTTTGTTTTCGTGTCTCTCTGTGGCATGTACTGTATCAACTCTGTGTGTTTGGTATTTAAGCATATTTCCATATATTTGGCCAAACACTATTAAGGAATGTTATTGTGTTTACACTCACTGTACTGAACAATCTCCTGCATCTTCTCCCAGACTCTGAACTTCAGGTTGCCCAGGTGCTTTGCCACATTGATCAGAGCTCCTGAAACCCTCTCTGGATCCTGCAGTGTGCACTGGGCTCTGGAATAACATTCAGGAGTCAGTGCTGCTGTGGGTTTGGGTTCAGAACCACAGAGAAGAGAGAGACAGGAGGCAGATCACTCACCTTTCCACTGTGCTCTTGTAATTCTGGAAAAGAGGGAAGACAGGAAGGAAGGAAACATCTTCAAAAAAGGGTGTGGTATATAGTCTAGTCTTTAGGACATACACACAAATACACACGCACACTCATACACACAGGGGAAAGATGGGGAGAAGGAAGGGTGATATTTTCTGAGATTTGAGCCAATTAAAAAAAAAATGAAAAAGCTAAAACTTAAGAGCTTAAGCTTAAGCTTAAGCTAAAGCTAAAGCTTAAAAAGTTAAAACAAGTGTGCAAAGGTGGGGGCGACGGGGCTCAGCGGGCCAGTGCGTCATGCCATAAATCCGGGGACCCAGGTTTGAGTCAAACCTGAGGTATTTTTCCGATCTTTACCCATCTCTCTCTGACTCATGTCCTGTCACTCTCTCTACTTTCCTATCAAATTTTAAAAAAAAAAGTTGGCTAAATACATCCCAGTGGCTGTTACTCTACCCTGGTGTCCCAAACAGAAATGTTGAATGGGACCACCTCGCTCACTGCTGTCAGCAGACTCGGCGCTCACAGCAACCCCTTTCACTCTCAGCTCTCACAAATACTGTGCAATATTTTCCAAGGGCCTTCTTCATCTGGGAGTCTCTGAGAGTGATTATATTCCTATGGCAGTTTGAAAGACTTTGAAAGTCAAAGTCTCAGGCATATACAGTACTACAAAAAACTATGTGCCACACCACCAGAAAACTGACACCACATCACACTCTCCAGAACTACATATTAGGAACTCCTCCCATGACTGGCAACGGGCTCACAAACTAGTCTAGGGACAATGTTGCCTGGTCTGAGAATCCCTAATCTAAGTGTGTGTGAGGATGTGTACGTCAGTGTGTATGAGCTAAGAGTGGATGAATGGCAAAGGGACACCAGCTTACCTCGAAGATATGGACCAGCCCAAGCATAGTCCCATAGGATGGCAAGCCCACACATTCCTCCCGTTCCCAGATAGTTCATTGATTTGGGGATAAATCCCCACAAACAAAATGAAACAAAAGACAAAAACAAAACAACGCAAACTAAACGCAAAACAAAATCCCAAATAGGAGAGGGGCCTCCATCAAAGGTCCAGCACAGATATCAAAGCACTGGTAAAAGTCCACAGGGTGTCCAGTCCCATGCCAAACAAATCCCCCATCAATATTTCTTCATGGACTTATAAAGCTAGGCTGTAGCTATCTAGACAGAAAAAGCAAGCTGGTGCCCCCTTGTGGATGAGATGTGTTTGTGAACGTGTACTGTCTACCTAAATGCAAGTCACAGGCATCGTAACATCCCTCCCCCCTTAAAGAAAAAAATATAAATAACGAATACATCTTTTTAGATACTTTTATACTCTTTTATATTTTTTTTCTACATTTTTGTCTTTACTATTTACATTCTGTTCTCTAAAACAAGAACTAAAATATCAAGTGCTTCTCTCGACCACACTAAATATGGGCAAATGCAGAGAAACAACCACATTTTCTGTCCTGTGTCACCTATAAGGGCTTCAAGTGACTGCAGGAATTCTAGCGCCACTTTCACGTTGTTGACCCATGCCCACCACCAGAGGCTGCTGCACAAAACTCCACCCGAACCTCCGGTGAGAATGCATCAGTCCAGCAACTACGAGAACATCCCTAATGCCCCAAAATCTCAAGTGTTGCAAAACTGATTCAAAGACAGCAGACACCACTTGCAAAAATGCTCTCGAACGGGACTCAACAGAATCCATCTGTAATGGTTTAACCCCTGAACCAGCATCGACTTTACAGGATCCATCACTAATGTAGTCAGAATTCTTTTGTGACCAGTCAGTCACCTCATTCACCCAAACCCTTACTTCATCTGACAGGCAATCCCCTTCCTGAAGCAACCCCAAATCATCATCATCATCATCATCATCACCACCACCATCATCATCATCATCATTTGTATGCTCCTCTGACTGCAAAGGGTCATCTACTAGATTTGGAACACATCCTTTTGTAGCTCCATTATGGCTCAAAGCTGCTACTGGCTTCACAAACCCCAAACCTCGTTCACAATTGTCAAGCAAAGGAGTTTCAATTGTCTCCTCAAAACTGCCACTGGTCCATTCAGAGACCACGTCAGAACAAATGTCAGCATGGCCTGCCATTTTAACACAGGAGTCGCTGACCACTTCCTGCAAGACCTCATGACAAACAGACACAGAGACAGACAAATTCCCTGAACACAGTCCTAACTGACTCTCGCCAACTGCATTTGATCATTCACTTGGAACCACAAGTTCTGATTCCAGTACTTTCTCCACAGTACATGTGCCATTAGGACTTTGATCAATATCCAACTTCTCTGAACAACTCATAAGATCTTGAACCAGTTGCACAGGAAGCCTATCTGACCTTTCTTGTGGTAACTCCACAGTCTTTACCTCCCTCTCAGCTATCACTTCAAGACAGGGTTCTGCCAATACATTGATCTCTACTACTTGCAATGGGGCTTCCACACTTTCCAGCATTCTCGATGACACCTCTGAAGTAGTCACTTCCTGTTCTTAAATTACTGATGAGACCTCTGCTGGTAACCTACTTGAACATAGCCGCTCACGTTCTTGCCGTATTCGGGCATATTCTATCCTCAGCTGAGCAAGCTTTAACTGTAATTTCTGTCGCTCAATAAATGCATCTGGTATTCCTAAAGCCAAAATAACAGCATTAACAATGTCAGGCTTCTTTGTAGTCTCTGATGCATCTACTCCATACCAGTGGGCAACTTCAAGTAATTGTATCTTCTGAAGGCCAAATAGCCTAAGTCGTGTTATGCCTCCTGCAACAAAGTCTTCAACAACAAAATCCTTCATTTTAAACAAAAGTTACTTTATATGCCACTAGAAATATAAGGACACCTGGCATTCAACAAAATTTGACATTGGCTTCACAAAAATCCACCAACAGACACATATGGACCTAACAAGTATGAAATGGCCAAATACTGCCACATGCAGCAACAAAATGCCAACTACTGACAGGGAAATCAAAAACAAAAAGGCAATTAACCACCTTACACAGCTAGGCTACATCAAGCCCCCCCGACATAGCCAAGCCCAAACTTATCCAAAGAATTTACAATGACAAAATTGGCATTAAATCATGACCAACCAAATACTTTCCCTAAAGCACAAACGTTAACACTACAGAGAGTGGTAACTACACCAGCAACATGTCAGGTCACACACCCACCTTGAATACTGGCCCATACCACTAAGAAACCCAACTAAACACACAAAAACTCCTACAAGCCTACTCAATATCATGTCCATCCCGGACAATCCCCCAATTATTAGGAACTCCTCCCATGACTGGCAACGGGCTCACAAACTAGTCTAGGGACAATGTTGCCTGGTCTGAGAATCCCTAATCTAAGTGTGTGTGAGGATGTGTACGTCAGTGTGTATGAGCTAAGAGTGGATGAATGGCAAAGGGACACCAGCTTACCTCGAAGATATGGACCAGCCCAAGCATAGTCCCATAGGATGGCAAGCCCACACATTCCTCCCGTTCCCAGATAGTTCATTGATTTGGGGATAAATCCCCACAAACAAAATGAAACAAAAGACAAAAACAAAACAACGCAAACTAAACGCAAAACAAAATCCCAAATAGGAGAGGGGCCTCCATCAAAGGTCCAGCACAGATATCAAAGCACTGGTAAAAGTCCACAGGGTGTCCAGTCCCATGCCAAACAAATCCCCCATCAATATTTCTTCATGGACTTATAAAGCTAGGCTGTAGCTATCTAGACAGAAAAAGCAAGCTGGTGCCCCCTTGTGGATGAGATGTGTTTGTGAACGTGTACTGTCTACCTAAATGCAAGTCACAGGCATCGTAACATACATCACAAACAAACAAACAAACAAACACACACACACACACACACACTGATGCAAATATTTCTCTTTACCAGCAGGAATGTGACATCATCAGCTCCCATCTGTTCTTCTATGGCTCTGATTGTGTCTGAAAGAGATGAGATCTCTCTGCTCATCTTCTCAATCTTCTCCTTCATCATTTGACTCTTCTGCTCCTCTTCCTCCCTCAGTGCAGCTATCCTGGCTGCCTCTTCATCTCGTAGAAACTGGTGAAGCTTCTCAAAATCCTCCTTGATCTGCCTCTCTGTGTGCTGAGCCTGAGTCTGAATGACATCAAAGAAAAAAATCCAAACACTTATCACTAATGTCAAGGAGCATGTATAGTTTTATTAGCCTGGCCCTCCCTCCCAGTGACGTAACATCTTCGGCATTGCTGTTGCTGGTCTGGCCAGCTGCTGATCGGGCAGGATATCTGAATTCCCCTAGACGGGGGAACAGCCCCCTCTAGGTCGAGAACCAATCAACTTTGAGCAGCTCCAACGGCTCTCAGTCCTGTTCAAGCAATTCCCTTCGCATCACATACGTCAGAGGAAAGAGTGGTGTGATTGGTTTTGCTTCGGCACAGCATTTTCTAACATCGACCAGGAGCAAACCGAGGCATTTCAGTGAGGCGGGTCAACCATGCGTTTTTGAGAAACTTTGTTATACGGGCTCTTGGTCAGACCAAAGTCTCGTAGAGCTTTGAAAGTCGATGGCAATCAGGCTATAGTTTTATACATATCTTAGATATGCAGAATATTGTATATTGTTACAATGTACTGTAAATAATTAAATAACAATGGTAAATACAACCTATTTTCTTTATTTCTTACCTTAATATATCTTGCTATTTTGTCAAAGGTGGTTTTAGTTTTTTCAAAATTCTTCAGCTTTGCCTTTAAGGGCTCCAGATTGGTACTGAGATCCTCCTGAGTAGGACCCAACACAAATGACACAGAACACACATGACTGACCATAGAACACATGAATATACGGACACCACATGAATGAATACAATAATACAATACAATAATTTTGGATAGGATTAGTTATTGATTCAGCTTGACATTAAATTGGATATAACTCATTACTGATTTAGCTGAACACCACATGATTTGAACTGAATGATCAATTTATGAAAGTGAAAGTGTGGTTGCAAGTCTGTGATGCAGTCAGTGGACAGTAGTCTACATTTTTGCTACTCATTGTCAGATGTTCTATGCTGCCACCTAAAGGTATGCTACAGAAAAGCACCCTCAAAACAGATCATGCGTTTATCATTCCTATAATCAGAGGTGTATATAATAGTAATGAAATATCTGCATTCATGGTGATGAAACTCACCTTACGGTCAGCTGCTGCTTCAACAATGGGACTGAAGTTGTGATTCTTATGTTGCTTTGAGTCTCTACACACCAGACACACAAGCTGCTGATCGTTATGACAGAAGAGCCTGAGTGTGTCATTATGGAGACTGCAGACGGCTCCTCTCTGGCTTCTCTCCTGGAGATGCAACTCACACAAGTTTCTCAGCGCGAGGTTGAGTGGAGGTTTCTCCTTTGATGATCTCCTCCTGCAAACTGGACATTCTCTTGATGGTTTAGTTTCCCAGAACTGCTTCAGACAGGCTCTACAGAAGCTGTGAGTGCAGGTCAGAACTACAGGATCCTTGTAGATGTCAGTGCACACTGGACAGCAGAGCTCCTCTTCCAGCTTGGACGCCATTTTCCAAGAACAAATAAAAAGTGTCCGTATAGTTTCCCTCTTGTTCTGACAGATTTACTTTCACTTTCAGGTAGGGAAAATCTAAATCTGTTTCTGAATCCTCACTGTGTTCTAACTCAATTTTTACCAGCATAGAAACATTCATTAATTAAACCTTTTCTTTAAACAACTTAATCTAGCTGTATTGTTTAATTTATTCCCACCTGCAGTAGTACTTTCTGTAGAAGAGTAGCAGAGACCAGAGCTGCAGCCATCTGTCACTGAACTTCACTTCCTCCTTCAGGACAGGGGGAGGGATCTATAGTGAAGCAGGAAGCTCATTGGACAGTTGCAAAACATTCCTTCACAGAACCAGTTCCTCACCTCATTACGACAGGTTCAGGTTCAAAGTATGAATTTGAAGGTGAGTGACGCATATGAATAAACTTGTTGTTTGTGTTTTTCCTCTGAAATCCACACACATACTGTAAATCCCATTACTACAGGAGACATGTTCAGTCAGAGTGAGACCCATAGAGCAGGTCAACTGTGAGCGACTCCCTTGGATGGAGTTTAATCATTTACTAGACTGGATATACAGGGCCACAATGACTGTATATGTCAGTCTCCTCCAGAATGTGCAGATAGACCAGCTTTTAAATGCTCTTCAAACCTGTGCTACGCTCTGGGTCATGAGTGTGTTTAGTTTGCAGTTGAAAGAGGTTCTCTGCTAATCTCAGTGTGTAGACTCATCCTTAAATAGCCAAACACATCTGACCTGCATGTGTGTTTATCAAATAGAGCTTCAAATTACAGAGCTATTTTCATCAAAGAGTTGTATTCATGTTTCAATAATTACAATAATTGCATCAGGGCTGGACTGGGACCAAAAAGTGGCCCAGGCATTTTTGGTCATAGCGGCCCACCATGATACGCAGTGGCACGCAACAAACCAGAAGATATATGCACACATTGTGCTTTGTCAGTCACATAAAGTGCAGAACCCTTTGCCACAAGTCCTGTAATGGCATGTGTTGAGCATTTGCACACTTTTAGGTCCATAATTTCCCCCCCATACTGAATATCTAGGCTACCACTCTCATTTGTTGTTCAGGCCTCTCAAGTTTTGAACTCAGCTTGGAGTGAGATTTTTCTTTTTTGGACAGGCGTAGATCTCCAGTACAGTGTATGTGCTACAGATTCATCTCTTGCTGCTGACCAGTCCTGATACGTACTGCCATGGAAGGTCTGATAGCCTATTTCTGCATAGTTTTATGCTTTATTTTGTAAAAATATTTTTTTTTAATTTAAATGCCTTTGTTTTTGAATCCCTCTCAAATGCAAATATCTCTCCTACATACACTGCATATTGATGCAGTCATGCACTATATTTTCAATTGCATATCTCTATGAATTTACTTAATAATAATACATTTCATGCATGCTTGAAAATGAGCAAATAATTACCACAAGAGGGGGCCAGAAACATGGATTCAACCGCTAGAGATATTTACGAAAGAACAACTTTACATAAAAAGACTCCAAAGAGATAGTTCCTGTAACACATTTATAAAAAACAACTTTGGTCAGATATATCTTTAGTCTTAGAGAGTGAACATAACGGAAAATAACGGGTGTTACGACACGGCCAAGGGCTACAGCTCTTTTAGGTCTGTGGATTTTACGCTCAAACTATTATAACCCCCAGCCGCTGGTAACGTGAAGTTACAAACAATCTCAAAGAAACCCCAACAGCTACCCTACATTCTAGCCCTACGTGTGGTGATTAGCTTCATCATCCAATGTTTATTCAGGGAAAAATGGCTAAGCATCAAACTCTTTTACAGCATTGCCCTGATATTACAATAAAAAAAAAGATGCAAGCAAACAAAAGTACAAAAGGGAAAACAAAAAGTAGACAGAAAAAAAAACTTATAAGAATAAAACAGAAGAATAAAATTAAAAAAAAAATAATAATCAATTCAAAAACAAGAACACTTATGTACAGGATTCATATTAATAATTAAAGCTTTAAATTTGTCTGCAGACACAAGTTGATTCAATTTCAACACTTCTTGTACCTGGTTCCACTTATTTGGTGCAAAAAACTGAAAGGCCAATTTACCAATCTCAGATTTAACTGTAGGTGTTTCAAGTGTTATAAAACCATGGGACCTTGTATTGTGTGCACTGACTCTAATTTTTAAGAGAGAAGTAAGGTAATCAGGTAGTTTACCCTGCAATGCCTTATAAATAAACAGGAGGCAGTGTCTTTCCCTCCTTTCAGTGAGGGAAGACCACCCTACACCCTCATAAAGTTTACAGTGATAAAACTATCACCAGTTATAAAACGAAGAGCACTGTGATAAACCTTGTCAAGAGCTTTCAAAGAAGAAGGAGCTGAGTGCATATGAAGAATATCACCATAGTCTAGAACAGACAAAATAGTGGATTGAATCATGAACTTTCTATTTTCTAGTGGGTCCTAACAGTTATGTGTGTCCATGTGCCCACACGTTGATCCTGGGAACACGCGTGGCATAACTATAATTAGAATAAATGCAAAGCCCTGCTCTCCGAACAGGCCAAGGCTATTTGTGTGACCATGATGGAAGGACAGGAGTTCCTTTAAGCAATTAGCCACAGGTAGTGACATCACTGAAACTCCGCCTGTAAGTCAGTGCTCTCCCTACCATATGACCTAACCAACCAATCCTAACATGGGAGATAACCTTTTAAATTGTAATAACTTTAGAGTTGTGAAAAATGATTGGACTGGACTTCACTTCCCAGAATGCCTTGCTTATCCACGTCTTCAAAATGGTTGTCCAAACATTAAAAGCTTTTTGTCTGGTTTACACTCTCGTGAAATAAATAACTGAGGTTCAGAGCTAGTTTTCTAATAATTCAACATTAAGAATTAATGTTAGTGTCTGTAGCTACATTTGGAAGATTGGAGTGTCACATTCTCACCGATATGTAATAACAATGAATTTCTCTGAATTGAAATTCCTGAAATTCCACTTCATGCAATTCAAATTCAAATTCAACTCAATTTCATTGAATTGAATTAAATTCTGAAATTCTGAATTTCGTACAAGCCTGACACACACACACACACACACACACACACACACACAATTCTTGACCACACACATAATCCTTGTGTGTGCGCAGTGCTTCATGACTGACCCCTATCACTTCATCTCTCTCTGGTTCAGTGCTGGTCCAGACAGAGACTCCATCAGCTGGGTTGCTCTAGTGTGACTGACACCTTCACTGGTAAGATCCTCAGAGGACACACCTCACCCCCATTCAAGTATGGAAACACTCTCTCAGTGAAAGTGTGTGTTATGGTGTGTAGGTGTGTGTTATTATCAGGGTCAGAGAATGAGAGTTCTCCTCTGTCCCAGTCCAGCTGCACTCTGATCCTCTGGAGTTTCTGCTGCACTGGGAGGAGAGTGGAGGGCTGTGGTGGAGCACATGCTGTATATTTACCATCTTTATAATACACAAACAACTCTCCACTCACACCACCATACTCTCCCTTCCTCTGGGCAAACTCTGTCTTCACACCCACAGCCCACCATGTGTTCTCTCCAACCTCCACATCCCAGCAGTGAGTCCCTGAGTTAAAGCCCTCAGAGCCCAGGACACAGGCATACACATCAAATCTCTCTGGGTTATCAGGAAGCTGCTGTCTCTTATCACCCCATTTCACACTGGTCAGATCCTCAGACAGGACGAGACATGGATGTGCAGTGTTGGGATCCAGAGTGACAGGAGCTGCAGATAATAAGAACACACACACACACACACACACACACACACACACACACACACACACACACACACACACACACACACACACACACACAAGCTGAACACTGAGTGATGTGTGATGAGGATGTGAATGATGGTCATTATTAATAGTGGTGTTACCAAGTGTAATGGCAGGAGAAGTAGGAACAGTGAAATGCTCTTTAGTCATCAGTATGAAGGGATCCCAGCTGTGCAGGAGTTTACTCTCAGGAGAGGGGGGTGTTAGTGGAATGATGGGGGAGAAGCATTGCTGCAGATTCTCATTCGCTTAACATCACTCGTTTACCATGTCCATCTCTATCACTCTCTCCAGCTTTTCACTGCATCTCCACAGCAATCCATCCAATGTGTGAGTGTGTTTGTGTGTATAGAGGTCATTTCCCTTGGCCTCTCTTTGCTGGTGCTTATGTATCGTATGACAATATTGTGTGTGGTGTTGTGTGTGTGTGTGCATCTGTGTGAATGTGAGTATGTCTGTCTGTGAAGTGTGAGTGAATGTCAATATATGTATGATGATTATATGAGTATACTGTATGATGTATGTGTGTTTGAGTGTGTGTGTGTGCATGTATGGTGTGTGTGTGTGTGTGTGTGTGTGTGTGTGTGTGTGTGTGTGTGTGTGTGTGTGTGTGTGTGTGTGTGTAAGTCTGAATGTGCGTAAATAGTTATGATCTATACATGTAGCACATTCTCACCAGTGTGAAGCACAAGTGCGGCTATTTTAATGTAATGCACTTATACAGACTGGAACTAGTCAGGTTTGATCCCATTGAAACATATTATTTTGTGCTATCTTCAGTATTCCATGATCTTTGATGTCATTTGCTATTTAGACAATGTGTATCTTTGGCGGGTAAATTAATCATGCCGTCATCTGAAAATAGCAAAGACATCTTGCACCATTTGTGAAGGCACATTGCACCTGTGAATGATAGGGCCCTTTCTTTGTGTGAATGTGTGTGAGTGTGTGTGTGTGTGTGTGTGTGTGTGTGTGTGTGTGTGTGTGTAGTGTATACTGTAAGTGTGTGTACAGTACGTAAGTGTGTGTGTGTGTGAGAAGGTCAAGAAACTCATCACATTTGGAATCTGTTCATTTTATTACCACTGTAACATTGTTTGTATGCTATTTTTGTAGATTGTATTGTTCAGTGCATACATTGTTTCAAAGTTACTGTGTGTTTGTGTTTTTGTGTCTCTCTGTGGCATGTACTGTATCAACTCTGTGTGTTTGGTATTTGTGCATATTTCCATATATTTGGCCAAACACTATTAAGGAATGTTATTGTGTTTACTCACTATACTGAACAATCTCCTGCATCTTCTCCCAGACTCTGAACTTCAGGTTGCCCAGGTGCTTTGCCACATTGATCAGAGCTCCTGAAACCCTCTCTGGATCCTGCAGTGTGCACTGGGCTCTGGAATAACATTCAGGAGTCAGTGCTGCTGTGGGTTTGGGTTCAGAACCACAGAGAAGAGAGAGACAGGAGACAGATCACTCACCTTTCAGCTGTGCTCTTGTAGTTCTAGAAAAGAGGAAAGACAGGAAGGAAGGAAACATCTTCAAAAAAGGGTGTGGTATATAGTCTAGTCTTTAGGACATACACACAAATACACACACACTCATACACACAGGGGAGAGATGGGGAGAAGGAAGGGTGATATTTTTCTGAGGTTTAAAAAAAAAAGCAAAGCAGTTAAAACAAGTGTGCATATGTGGGGGTGACGTGGCTCAGCGGACTAGTGCGTCGTGCCATAAATCCGGGGACTCAGGTTTAAAGGACAATGCCGGTGTGATTCTGTCTTAAAATATGTTAAATAATGATCGGAGCACGGACTTGTCGCACATAGTTCACTTGCACCTGACCCCTCCTCTCGGGAATATGGCTAGTTAACCGATTGGCTACAAACAGGCTTAGTGTTGGAGTGGACCAGCACCTGATATTCTAAGTTGAAAACTGTAGCTTACCTTCGTAATTTCCACCATTGACGAAGCTCAAAGTTACTCCAAACATCATTCTGCAGATTCCCGTGGGTGTTTACGTTTAAACCGAGGCATAGAGAACTTTGAAAGTGCACATTTAGCTTAGATATAAGGTTATACAGTATGTATAGCTTGTCTCTACCTAGCTTGTAAGCATGTTTCATCTGAAGTAACGCGAGATGTAGAGAAGTTCACTACTCAGTATGTCGATCTCGCGTTATTTCAGATGAAACACGGCGACGGAAGCTTTTAGACAAGCTGTACATATAACCTTATATCTAAGCTAAATGTGCACTTTCAAAGTTCTGTATGCCTCGGTTTACATGTAAACACCCACGGGAATCTACGGAATGAAGTTTGGAGTAACTTTGAGCTTCGTCAATGGTGGAAATTATGGAGGTAAGCTACAGTTTTCAACTCAAACTATGAGGTGCCCGATCGACTCCAACGTAAAGCCTGTCTGTAGCCAATCGGTTAACTAGCCGTATTCCTGAGAGGAGGGGTCAGGTGCAAGTGAACTATGTGCGACAAGTCCGTGCTTCGATCATTATTTAACATATTTCAAGACAGAATCACACCGGCATTCTCCTTTAAGTCAAACCTGAGGTATTTTCCCGATCCTTACCCATTTCTCTCCCACTCATTTCCCGTTTCTCTCTCTACTATCCAATCAAATTAAAGGCAAAAAGCCTACAAAAAAACAGGTGGGTAAATGCATCCCAGAGGCTGTTACCCTGGTGTCCCAAACAGAAGTGTTGGGGCCAAAGAAAGAATGTAGCCTAGAGGACCACCACCTCACTGCTGTCAGCAGACTCAGCGCTCACAGCAACCACTCTCACTCTCAGCTCTCACAAATACTGTGCAATATTTTCCAAGGGCCTTCTTCATCTGGGAGTCTCTGAGAGTGATTACATTTCCTATGGCAGTTTGAGACGATATGTAACAACTCTCTAGTCACACATGGATAGCAAAGTCTAAGTCTCAGGCACATACTACAAAAAACAATGTGCCACACCACCAGCAAACTGAAACCACATCACACTCTCCAGAATTACATCATAAACAAACACACACACAAACACACACACACACACACACACACACACACTCACTCACTCACTCACTCACACACACACACACACACACACACACACACACACACACACATTGATGCAAATATTTCTCTTTACCAGCAGGAATGGGACATCATCAGCTCCCATCTGTTCTTCTATGGCTCTGATTGTGTCTGAAAGAGATGAGATCTCTCTGCTCATCTTCTTAATCTTCTCCTTCATCATCTGACTTGTTTGCTCCTCTTCCTCTCTCAGTGCAGCTATCCTGGCTGCCTCTTCATCTCGTAGAAACTGGTGAAGCTTCTCAAAAGCCTCCTTGATCTGCCTCTCTGTGTGCTGAGCCTGAGTCTGAATGACATCAAAGAAAAAATCCATCCAAACACTTATCACTGATGTCAAGGAGCACATATAGTTTTATACATATCTTAGATATGCAGAATACTGTATATTGTTACAATGTAAATAATTAAATAACAGTGGTAAATACAACCTATTTTCTTTATTTCTTACCTTAATATATCTTGCTATTTTGTCACAGGTGGTCTTAGTTTTTTTAAAATTCTTCAGCTTTGCCTTTAAGGGCTCTAGATTGGTACTGAGATCCTCCTGAGCAGAACCAAACACAAAATGACACAGAACACACATGAGTCACATGATCATAGAACACATGAATATAAGGAACACCACATGAATGAATACAATAATACAATACAATAATCTTGGGTAGAATTAGTTATTGATTCAGCTGGACATTACATTGGATATAACTCATTACTGATTTAGCTGAACACCACATGATCTGAACTACAATGCATGATCAATTTATGAAAGTGAAAGTGTGGTTGCAAGTCTGAGATACAATCAGTGGAAGACTGTAGTCTAAATTTTTGCTACTCATTGTCAGATTTTCTATGCTGCCACCTAAAGGTATGCTACAGAAAAGCACCCTCAAAACAGATCATGCGTTTATCATTCCTATAATCAGAGGTGTATATAATAGTAATGAAATATCTGCATTCATGGTGATGAAACTCACCTTACGGTCAGCTGCTGCTTCAACAATGGGACTGAAGTTGTGATTCTTATGTTGCTTTGAGTCTCTGCACACCAGACACACAAGCTGCTGATCGTTGTGACAGAAGAGCCTGAGTGTGTCATTATGGAGACTGCAGACGGCTCCTCTCTGACTTCTCTCCTGGAGATGCAGCTCACACAAGTTTCTCAGCACGAGGTTGAGTGGAGGATATTCCTTTGATGATCTCCTCCTGCAGACTGGACATTCTCTGGATGGTTTAGTTTCCCAGAACTGCTTCAGACAGTCTCTACAGATGCTGTGAGTGCAGGTCAGAACTACAGGATCCTTGTAGATGTCAGTGCACACAGGACAGTAGAGCTCCTCTTCCAGCTTCCTCTTGGAAGCCATTTTCCAAGAACAAATAAAAAGTGTCCGTATAGTTTCCCTCTTGTTCTGACAGAGTATACTTTCACTTTCAGGTAGGGCAAATCTAAATCTGTTTCTGAATCCTCACTGTGTTCTTACTCAATTTTTACCAGCATAGAAACATTCATTAATTAAAACTTTTCTTTAAACAACTTAATCTAGCTGTATTGTTTCTATTTAATTCCCACCTGCAGTAGTACTTTCTGTAGAGGAGTAGCAGAGACCTGCAGCCATCTGTCACTGAACTTCACTTCCTCCTTCAGGACAGGGGGAGGGATCTATAGTGAAGCAGGAAGCTCATTGGACAGCATTCCTTCACAGAAACGGTTCCTCACCTCATTACAACAGGTTCAAGTTCAAAGTATGAATTTGAAGGTGAGTGACGAATATGAAAAAAACTTGTCTGTCTTTTTCCTCTGAAAGCCACACACAGACTATTCCATTGATACAGAAGAAATGTTCAGTGTCCAGTCAATTTTTAACTTGTTGCACATTTACAGTTTGGATAAACGCACATTTAATCTGCTTGCAATGTACTGTTGCAGAGTTTGATTGACAATAAAGTTCGCTTTGACTTTTTGACTTTGACTTAACAAACTACAAAATAACAGATTACTGAGATTAGGCATTAATGTGTGTTTGGTAGATTTTAGCTGAGGGTCTGTGCTTGTCCTAGTGTGGAAAGTTAGTTCATTCACATATTGGCTAGCAGAGCTGCTATGTCTGAACACTGTACTGTGTCATCTAACCACAATAACATAGCCTACACAAATTGCTCCTGCAGTCTCATTCACAGGGTTCAATGACTTAAGCACCATCTAGTGGTTGCTGATGAGCATCACTATGAGCATATCACTCATACAACAACCTATAATATGACACACAAAGGAAATGTCATATCATCAGTTAGGGATAACGACATGCGGCTCTGTTTTAAAAGAGGGTAACCTATTCAGGTGGGGTAGGCTACTAATTAAAGTGAATAAAGTAGAAACAATAATAGAAGTCTAAACACAATGGTGGGTAGGCCTAAATAAGGATGTAGTGTGAATCAGTCAAATGGAATAGAACAAAACAAAACAAGACAAAATGGTGGAAAGAGAGAAAAGCAGATCCCTTCAGGGCAGGCCAGCCTTAAATATACGTTTCAATCAAGCTGACTGAACATGTGACCTAGGACACCTGCCCAACTCCAACAGCCTGCAACAGAACAAAAAAAAAAGCAAGCCAACTGGAGGCAGAAATAGGCTGGCCCAGTATCTATGTGGAATAGTGATTAATTATTTTACCAGATAAACATCACAGGTGTCCTATTATCTGGGAATAACGAACACCCTCTCAGACAATCAGAAAACAGCATTTCATTTGTCCGGGTGATAAATTAGGGATAATCCACCAGCCAATGAAAAAAAGTCATGACAAGGCAAACAAGATTCTGATGTGAAGAGTCTTCTTCTCCCATATTGACATGGTGGACAGAAAATGATCTTGCTCATTATAGCTACTTGCCACACCGAATTCAGTGCTGATACTCTTGTTCTGTACGCTAAACACACCTATTCACAGAAATATTCATACTAATTTATTAGGATACAGAATAAGATTGACTGACCACACACATTTATACAGTATAATGAATTATGAATGAAATCCACTTTTAACTCAAATTCACACACATTTATTTGGATAACATATATGACTGACTGACCAAACATCTAGAAACATGCCAGTTAACAATAATAATACAATGCCACTTCTACTTGAATATGATGAAAGACTTTTATTAGCCTACATTATTTTACATCATTTATTTTTTTCTTTCTGAAATCAAAACACAAATTTGACAATTACAGCATCAGAGACAGATGGCAATCAGAGCATCATTAACTCAGAACAGATGAGTCAGTCAGAGGTCAGTGTGCTCCAGAGTCATCTCCCCCTGCTGACCAGTCCTGATCCTGACCTTTCTTCAGTGTGGGCAGAGGAAACTAACATCAGGGCTGATCATAATATTATACATCTATCTTTAGGGACATACAGTATGACAGCATGAACACACACACACACACACACACCAACACATCCTTAAACAAATCAGTGTGTGTGTGTGTGTGTGTGTGTTTGTGTGTG
>JAODXP020000016.1:6254107-6272962 GCA_027497455.2 Sardinella longiceps | reverse complement strand
TGTGTGTGTGTGTGTGTGTGTGTGTGTGTGTGTGTGTGTGTGTGTGTTTCACTCACTGTATTGGACAATCTCCTGCATCTTCTCCCAGACTCTGAACTTCAGGTTGCCCAGGTGCTTTGCCACATTGATCAGAGCTCCTGAAACCTTCTCTGGATCCTGCAGTGTGCACTGGGCTCTGGAATAACATTCAGGAGTCAGTGCTGCTATGGGTTTGGATTCAGAACCACAGAGAAGAGAGAGACAGGAGGTAGATCACTCACCTTTCCACTGTGCTCTTGTAGTTCTAGGAAACAAAAATGGAGGAAAGATGTTACACATTAATATGAGTGTGTGTAAGTGGTAAACAGACTGCATGTTATATTGCAATCCTACGAGCACCAAAGTATGCCTCCCATTCACCCATTCCCACACCCATTCATGCACCAGTGGAGGAGGCTGCCAGGCAAGGTGCCAACCTGCTCACCAGGGGCATTTTGGGGATCACTATCTTGCTCAAGGACACTTCAGTGGGGTCAGGTGGTGCCAACTACCCTCGACTGCAGACTTGCAGCCTCAATGTGGGGCAGGACTCATGTTTTTCAGGATGTTGCAGTGAATTTCTGGGCCTGTCCATCAGTTTACAAGTTATGCTACTGTCGCAGAGTTATGAGCTAAATGTTATACACACTTTTTACATAATTCAAAACCGTCACTCAGAGAGGTGGTGCCAACTATCCCAGCTATTTCCGTAGGGGGCTCTACTCTTCCTTAATTTCGTATCTCTATCTGTCCACCAGTACACTGGACTTCCAATGAGGGTAAAGCTCCTCCTCATATTGAGGCAAGTCTGCAGTCAGAGCTTCTGGGCATTCTACACTCTCTGGTCACACACACACATAGGCTATATATGCACACAACCACTCAAACACACACTCTGATCACACATATGCACATAGCCACTCAAACACACACACACTGGTCACAGACACAGAAATGGGTCCAGAAATGTTTCTAGAGTGGACTGATGTTCCAGCCTGATGGTTTCTCTGCACTTGAACTCTAGAATTCCACCAATGCCCACAACTTTGGTCTCCAACAATTCTGACTAAATGAGAGCACCTGCTGTGTGTTATCCAGGAGACACCCACTACAATTGTTTCACACTTTTACAAAGGGGTTGCTGTTGATTTCATGCAGATTCTTTTTCACATCTGCACATTCACAAGACCAATCATCCAGGATGCTCAAATTCTGTACGCTTGTTCATCAATGGGAATGGGAATATGTAAAACACACATTTGTGTAGCCAGTGTTCTGTTTCAGAACCCCTGTGTTCTTCCCCCCAGTCACTGTCACACACCAAAGATCATTGATTACTGACCTTACCCTCACCCACACACTTTCTCTGTTCTCTCTTCACACATATACACAAGTACTCTTACTCATTCACACACACACACACACACACACACACACACACACACACACACACACACTCACACTCTCTCTCTCACACACACACACACACACACACACACACACACACACACACACACACACACACTATCTAACCTGCAGGAATGTGACATCATCAGCTCCCATCTGCTCTTCTATGTCTCTGATTGTGTCTGAAAGAAATGAGATCTCTCTGCTCATCTTCTCAATCTTCTCCTTCATCATCTGACTCTTCTGCTCCTCTTCCTCCCTCAGTGCAGCTATCCTGGCTGCCTCTTCATCTCGTAGAAATTGGTGAAGCTTCTTGAATTCCTCCTTGATCTGCCTCTCTGTGTTCTGGGCCTGAGTCTGACCAAAGATGTTTATTATCACAAACTGTATCAGTAATGAGATCATTGCAGTAACACCCTCTTATTATACGGCTCTTTACAACACATGCTCCATACAACACATGCTCCATACACTTCACATGGGACTGAATTGTTTCGGGGTTTTTTCTCCAGCAAAGTGTAGTTGTCTCTCTCACCTTAATGTGTTGTGCTGTTTTGTCACAGGTGAGTTTAGCTTCTTCAAAGGTCCTTATTTTCTGCTGTAAGGGTGCCAGAGTAATCTTCAGTTCCCCCTGGAATGAATGTACATGTTATTACAGTCTTGCGGAGATCTACTTGAGTTTTAACAATGTTTACGTCTGTATTCACCGCTGAGCACAAAGATAAAATATCTTACATCTTTGACATGAGCTCCCAATTGTGTGTGTGTGTGTGTGTGTGTGTGTGTGTGTGAAATTTAATCTGGAAGAGGTTCCTATACTGCAGGTAATGCAAGAGCTGCAATATAAACTTTCATAAAGCACTCAGGTGGCTACTAGTCTGGTGTAGTTAGTAAGGTAATACTTTAAAATATCAACTCATATCAACTAATACTGTTTATTTTTCATCACCAAAATATTAAATAAATATAATATATACCTTTAGTTTAGGTGCTGCTTCATCTATAGGACGGAAATTATGACCAGTGTGTTTTACAGAGTCTCGACACACCACACACACAGGCTGTTTATCGTCCAGACAGAAGAGTTTGAGTTTCTCACTGTGAAGATTGCAGAGCACCTCAGACCCTGCTGAAGCTCTCTGACTTCTGTCCTGTAAGAAGGTTTCACACAAGTTCCTTAGAGCCATATTAGGAGGATACATTTCTTTTGAGCACTTCCTCCTGCAGTAGGGACATTCTCTGGATCCTTTGCTCTCCCAGAACTTCTGCAGACAGGCTTTACACACACTGTGAGAGCAGGTCAATACGACAGGATCCTTGTAGATTTCACAGCACACAGGACAGGTGAGATCCTCTTCAAATTTAGAAGCCATGTTGTCCTGCCAGTAAACTCTCTCCTCTGTGCAGTCTGGTTCAGCAGCTTCACTTTCACTTTCAGCAGTGGAGTTGAGTCAGCCAGTCCCAACACCCAAACTGTTTCAAACTATAATCCACACGACTCTTAGCTCCTCTAGATTCAGTTTCAATCCAAACTGTTTACCTCAGTCTAAACACTGTTACTAACAAGCTTCTGATCAAAGTGTCCCACATATGAGCGTCTGGTGGAGGACAGAGAATCAACCTACAACTCAACATCACTTCCTGCTCCTGCACCAGGTACACAGTGGGAGGGACAACAGCAGGGAAACATTCCTGATTTGTCAGTTTTAGTTGCCAGACCAGTCCCTTGTTCACTGCTGCTCCAATGGAGTTCAGTTCAAGTTCAGTTCTCAGGATGAAAGTCACAATGAACACAAAAAACAAATGAAAACAAATATAAGCAGCTTCTGAATATATCACATCACATTTATTTTGTATATGTACAATTTAGCATCAATGTGGACAACAGTGAGTGTGCCTAACAATATGGACAACACAAGTATGAGCATATTCACTTACAATCACATATGTATGTTACACAGTTATAAACTGAATTCCCTCAGTCTGATCTTACTACTAGTACTCCATGTGAGTGTGTGTGTGTGTGTGTTTGTGTGTGTGTGTAGAGAGGGACAGAGTCTGATGCTCTCTGTGAGTGAAGAACTGAAGAACTATTAGCAGTATGACATCACTACTAACTAATAACAACAAATTAGAGAAATAAAGTGAATGTAGTGCTATTATGTGTGGCATGGTTACATTCGTTTGACTCTTTTGAGTAATGTGGGTATGGAAAATGAATAGTGTTATTAGAAGTATGAGAAATGGGATTCATTTGTAGATTGATATACTGTAGATGAATATGGGGAAAATGACTGTTGCAGTAATGAAGCTACTTTACTCTTGTCAGAAGAGTAGCAAATACAACAGGGAGTGAAATAATGGAGTCACGTGAATGGAATGGATCATGCTTTATTCCACATTGGTCTAATATCACAGTATATCCACACAATTACATTTTTTAATATGAATTAGTTTTGGTTTTCACCTGTATGCTTCCCTCTAAGCAGCATTATGGTACACCTGAACATTAACACACAGATCTAAATGTTGATATCTGCACAATAACACATTTTTATTTGGCTTCATTTGGCGCGCACACACACACACACTCTCAGTGTGCAAGTACCTAGTCCACAGTCACTGTGATCTCTAACTGTGCTGCTCTACTCTTACTAACACGCACACACGCACACACGCACACACACACACACACACACACACACACACACACACACACACACACACACACACACATCCTCTCTGTGTGCTTTGGATTCTTATCATCCATGGGAGGCTGGGTGAGCTCTAACTGGGATGAGTCAGAGTCACACTACATTTTACTGCCACAATCCTGAGAGGAGAGAGTTTTGAACTATTCAAAAAGTATGGAAACACTCTCTCAGTGAAAGTGTGTGTGAGAGTGTGTATGAGTGTGTTATTATCAGGGTCAGAGAATGAGAGTTTTCCTCTGTTCCAGTCCAGCTGCACTCTGATCCTCTGGAGTTTCTGCTGCACTGGGAGGTCAGTGGAGTCATGAGGTGAAGCACGTGCTGCATATGCAGCCCCAGTATACTGCACATACCACAGTCCACTCTTGTTGTATATGTATCCCTTCCTCTGGACAGACTCTGTCATCACACCCAGGTCCCAGTCATCATTCTCTCCAACCTCCACATCCCAGCAGTGAGTCCCTGAGTTAAAGCCCTCAGAGCCCAGGACACTGGCATACTGATCAAATCTCTCTGGGTTATCAGGAAGCTGCTGCTCCTCATCACCACGTCTCACACTGGTCAGATCCTCAGACAGGATGAGATATGAGGCTGCAGTGTTGGGATCCAGAGTGACAGGAGCTGCAGAGAGAAAGAACACACACATGAGCTGAACACTGAGTGATGTGTGATGAGGATGTGAATGACATATCTTACACACGGACACACACACACTCCCACTCTTTCATTACACACACATTCATTTTCCTATCATACACACATACACACGCTATCACTCTCTGATCATACACACGCCAGAACACACACGGCAGCACACATACACACTACCACTTTCTGAGCAAATGTACACACACACACACACACACACACACACACACACACACACACACACACACTACCATTCTTCATTCTCTGATATAACACACACACACACTACCACTCTCTGATAACACACACTACAATTCTTTGATCACACACACACACACACACACACACACACACACACACACACACACACACACACACACACAACACACACACACTATTACTCTCTGATAACACACACAATTCTTTGATCACACACACACATAAAGTGTGCACAAAACCACTCAAACAGACACACACTACCACTCTTGTCACATCCGAAGACATACACACATAACACACACACACACACACACACACACACACACACACACACACACACACACACACACACACACACACACACACACGCTACTCCTCTGATCAACCACATACACATGCTCAGGCACACTACTCTCTGATTACACACACACTCACACACACACTCACTATATTATGAGTTTGTATTTGAAAAAAAGAGATGCAAACTCCATCACACTCCAGACATGCACACACACACACACACACACACACACACACACACACACACACACACACCACTCTCTAATCATACAGTACAATCAATCTCTACTCATTGTACTGAACACTCTTCTGTGTCACTCACTGTATTGGACAATCTCCTGCATCTTCTCCCAGACTCTGAACTTCAGGTTGCCCAGGTGCTTTGCCACATTGATCAGAGCTCCTGAAACCCTCTCTGGATCCTGCAGTGTGCACTGGGCTCTGGAATAACATTCAGGAGTCAGTGCTGCTGTGGGTTTGGGTTCAGAACCACAGAGAATAGAGAAACAGGATTCAGATCACTCACCTTTCCACTGTGCTCTTGTAGTTCTGGGAAAGAAGAATGGAAGAAATATGTTACACATTAATATGAGTGTGTGTAATGGGCTGCATGTTGTATCCTATACAAGCACTCAAATCACTACCCAAAGTATGCCTCACATTCCCCATTCCCACACACATTCATGCACCAGTGTAGGAATCTGCCAGGCAAGGTGCCAACCTGCTCACCAGGGGCATTTTGGGGATCACAATCTTGCTCAAGGACACTTCAATGGGGTCAGGTGGTGCCAACTATCCCCGGCTGCGGACTTACAGCCTCAATGTGGGGCCAACTATTTCCGTCGAGGGCTGTGCTCTTCCTTACTTCTGTCTCTCTATTTGTCCACCTGTCTAATTGGACACTAGACTTCCCATGAGGGTGAAGCCCCTCCTCATATTGAGACAAGTCTGCAGTCGGGGCTTCTGGACAGAGCAGAGCTCAAAATTGCAACCCTACTGTGACAGGACGCTATACTAAACTTGTAGTCAAGACCGCTTAGACCAAGACCAAGACAATACCAAGACCAGAGGCTAACGAGACCAAGACAAGACCAAGACCAGATGCTAACGAGACCGAGACGAGACCAAGACAAATTGAGGCCGAGGCCAAGACTGAGACCGGGAAAAAGTAGACTATGCTATATTGGAAGTTATAACTTGATTTGAAAAACAACCTTGGTTAACATTCGACCCATATTAAAGAGTATTATTTCAACTGCTGGCAGCAATGGAATAGGGATAGCGGCAATGTGGGCAGGAAATACAAACTGTTTTGATATCTTTTTTGATAGCTGTTGAACCAATTATTTTAAAAAAAATGATCCTGCTTTTACCAGCACAAACCGCTATACTGAACTCATGGTGACAAAATGAGTGTCAGGCCTACTCTATAGCAATATTAGGCTAATTAAATACCAGCAGGGGGATATCACCTAGTCACCCACTATGATGAGTTGAGGTCAACCAGTGAGATGTCCCTGCTCCACACATTTCAACCAGTAGAAAATCATGTCTGGGTAGTTGGGAGAATGACAATGTCAACTCCATTACATTCAGCTCTACTCTATGTTGGCCTTGCTTCTACTGGTAAAAGTTAAGAGCGGGTTTCTCAAGCCAGGTGGCACATTAGAATTGTTTGGATGTTTTTTTGTGTGTGTGTGCATTTTAGATAGCTAGCTCCTTTAAACTTTTAAAGCATTTAAACCTACTGCTATAATGAGATGAATGTGGCACAATTTGGCCAACTTGATGGGCGCATTCTACTTTTTATTTTGTGTTTCCTTTCCCAACGGTAATTAAAAATAAGAAATAGTGCCATACAATGGGCAAGACATGGCACTATGCAGCCTTCATAACACAAAAATAAAAACTGACTTATACAGTTTAACTTTGTACTTTTAAAGTAGGCTAGGTTGAGCACAAGATTAAGCTATATACTTTTCTGAGATGCATTTCATTCATATCTGCCCATAACTACTTATTTTGATTTCTGAAAGTTGGCAACCCAACCAGGCCTACCTGGTAACCAGGCCTTACCTCACTCACGTCAGATCATGCGCTACGTAACTTTCGTAAGGCACTTCCGCGCAACGATCTGATGTTGAAGCCCATCAGAGAGATTTCAAGCCATTATTCTCTAACCGGACCAATCAGGGCCGCTGGCTGCTGTAGAGGGTGTGACGTAGCGAAGAAGCAACTGTTTTGAATCCAACCAATCCAACAAACGTAACGTGCGTCTTCGGTTGGTTTCGATGTGGTTGGCTGCAGTGTACGTCAATTAAATTGATGGACAAGCCGTTTGTCCAGTTAGATTCAAGGATTTCTGGCTCCTGAAATAATTCGTCTATCGCTGAATATCAGATGAACGCGCGTAGCGCTACATCTGACGTGAGTGAGGTAAAACCAGGCCTACCAGTATACTCAAAAAAGTTGGGACACTGCATAAATTGTTAATAAAAATGGAATCCAATAATTTACAAATCTCAAAAACCTATATATTGTTCACAATAGAATATAGATAACATGGCAAATGTTGAAAGTGAGACTTTTTGAAATGTTATGCCGAATATTGGATCATTTTGGATTTTATGAGAGCTACACATCCCAAAATAGTTGGGACGGGTAGCAATAAGAGGCCAAAAAAGTCAAATTTTCAGATAAGGGACAGCTTGAGGACCCATTTGCAACTTATTTGGCCAATTGGCAACATGATTTGGTATGAAAAGAGCCTCTGAGAGTGGCATTGACTCTCAGAAGTCAAGATGGGCAGAGGATCACCAGTTCCCCAAATGCTGTGGCAAAAAGTAGTGGTCCGAGATCACAAAGGAGTTTCTCAGATAAAAATTGCAAAGAGTTTGAAGGTATAATCATCTACAGTGTTTTTTTTTCTTTCTTACATTTATTGTGTTTCCTGCTGTCCAGTCTGGCTTAGGCTGGGGTTAGACCAATACAGACTTACCTTTGTACCTGGGCCTTATGGGAGGGTTGAAGCTAAATAGCCCATTCCTACCAATGTGAATGCTGGTGTTAACTGCATGCTTATGTGCTCTGTTGTAAAATAAATAGTTAAAACTTCATTCCGGTATGGTGTTTGTGTCTTTGGGAGGTCCGAACCTGTGTGGTTGTTAATTGCTCTGGCCTGACACAATCACTTTCGTTTTGGTGCGTCTCATTGTTTATTTTTAAGTCATATAAATCGGCAACTCAATATCAACATATATTGCATTTATTTATCTTGTCTTGGTCTTGGTCTTGCAAGACACCAAGACAAGCTCCACATCTTTGTTTACCACTGCTTGAGTAACCTGTGTCTGACGGTATTTTAAAAAAATTCTGTAAACATGGTGGCGCCAAGCCATGCAGAGTTTTGTAGAATAGACAACTGTAGGAGAATTTACAGAAATTGTCAAAGCTCAGTAGATGGTATTTATCTAAGATGTTACAATGATGATATGAAAGAGGCTTTTTATCTAGTATTTTAAGTGCTTTTTTAAACAAAATCTCCACTGGCTTGAGTGTAGTAGACCCCACCATAGTCCAGCTAGTGATACAATAACTTAGGTGAGAATAAATCATAGCATGTAGGTACGTTAGAGCAGCAGTATCTGACATAGCACCCCTGATGTACTTAAAATTATAAAGATGAAACTTGATTTTTTTTAGTTATCATTTTCATATGTTTTTTAAAGGCAAGATTGGAGTCCAAAATTATGCCTAAGTATTTAAAATCTGTGACCACTTCTAGCGTTTCAGTGCCTAGAATAACTCCAGGCAGAGACACCATAGGAGAAGGTTGCTTGGATAGGTACAGAGAAACAGTTTTTTTTGCATTTAGTACAAGACATGATCTGTTGAGCCATGTTTGTATGTGTTTGAGAGCTGTTGCGAGTATACCTGCTGCTTCCTCAGGGTTTCTAGCCTTAGTGAAAATCACTGTGTCATCTGCATATAGCTGAACATCAACACGTGGGCAGTGTTCAGGCAGATCATTAATGTAGAGAGAAAATAAAATTGGCCCCAGTATGGACCCTTGAGGGACCCCTATTACACATGATACCATACACAATAACTCATAAGGTCTCTCACTCATTCACACGCACACACACATACACACACACACACAGACACACACACACACACACACACACACACACACACACACACACACACACACACACACACACACACACACACACACACACACACACACATACTATCCAACACACTCTAAAACAGATGACTCCAACCTGCAGGAATGTGACATCATCAGCTCCCATCTGCTTTTCTATGGCTCTGATTGTGTCTGAAATAGAGGAGATCTCTTTGCTCATCTTCTCAATCTTCTCCTTCATCGTCTGACTCTTCTGCTCCTCTTCCTCCCTCAGTGCAGCTATCCTGGCTGCCTCTTCATCTCGTAGAAACTGGTGAAGTTTCTCAAACTCCTCCTTGATCTGCCTCTCTGTGTGCTGGGCCTGAGTCTGGATAAAAATGTTTTTACATCTGTATAGTATTTGTGCAGATATCACCAAAATGAGTTGTTAAGATAAGGTGTCTCTCTCACCTTCATGTGTTGTGCTGTTTTATCACTTATCACTTTTGCCTTTTCAAAGGTCTTCAGTTTCTTCTGCAAAGGCTGCAGGGTCACCTTCATTTCCTCCTAGAATTAATTAAAAATAATAGTAAGACTTTGAGTCCATATTCTAATGTAGAATTCACACATAAAAACATTATTTCCCTGTTTATTATGAATTTACATAGCTATCATTCATTAAATAAAATTAAATTTGGGCAAAGCAACATCCCATTAGAACTTCGGTTCCACCCCTCTCTCTCTTTCTGTGTGTGTGTGTGTGTGTGTGTGTGTGTGTGTGTGTGTGTGTGTATGTTTGTATGAGTGGGGAAACAAAAATTGTAACATACAACAGTTTACTTTCATAAATTCACATGCGCACCTACATTGCCACCTGGTGCTGATTAATTGGAATTACCGGTAAATGTTCAAAAGTATGAACTACATGTTTATAAATTGAATTAATTGGTAAATAGTGAAAAAGTGGATGAATTAAAAACTGGTTAATACCTTGCGATCAAGTGCTGCTTCATCAACTGGATGGAACTTGTGTCCGGTGTGTTTTTTGGAGTCTCGACACACCACACACACAGGCTGTTTATCGTCCAGACAGAAGAGTTTGAGTTTCTCACTGTGCAGACTGCAGAGCACCTCAGACCCTGCTGAAGCTCTCTGACTTCTCTCCTTTATAAAAGCCTCACACAGGTTCCTTAGAGCCAAGTTAGGTTGCAGTATCTCCTTTGAAGATTTCCTCCTGCAGACTGGACATTCTCTGGATCCTTTGGTTTCCCAGAACTGCTGCAGACAGACTTTACACACACTGTGACTACATGACGTGATGACAGGATCCTTGTAGATGTCACAGCAAACAGGACAACAGTAATCCTCCTCAGACTTTGATGCCATTTTTCCTACTAAATTCCACGTCTGTACAACTTTACTTTCACTTTCCAGACCATGACAAACTGTATCAGTCACATAGCCTGGCGAATGCCAAACTAAAATCACAAGTGATATTTAGTCTGGGGACCTATCTATTGCATTTCTCGTAGCGGAAGCATCGTTTACAATTGTCCATAGCCGTTTATTGGGCGCTACGAATGTCTATCATAGCGTCTGTACATACCTCGGAGCCAATACCAGAGCCACCATGTGACGTAAAATGCAATCGAGGGCCGTACAAATCCCTTTTTGTTCTGCGATTGGATACCGAAAGTAAGCGAGAAAAACGGCCATGGTCACCATGCTCCTCTGCAGAGTGAAATGAAATAAGCGAGCAAAGGAGCATGGGAATTCCCAGGCTATCAGTCACATGTATTCCATCCGATCTCTCTGCTAAACTAACACATAATGTAGAGCTAAAGCTAAAATACAGCTGCTGATCCAATCTTTGTAATCTGTAATATAGAGTTACTGATAATTTAAGAGTGAATTAACTCGTCTGCCTATCTCAGCTGCACTTCCTCCTTCAGCCAAGTGAGAGGGCGGTGCAAGGACTTTGGCACCAAGTGACTTGAAGTACCCGTTTCTTCACTGCAGTCCCTCAGATTCAGTTTGTGCCCTGTACTGTACCTGTCTCAGTGTGTGACAGTACATGCTTTGGGATTGCCTGTTTCCTGTGACTGTCAGTGAGACACAGACTGACCTCTGATCAGTGGATTAGACACACAGTCTGTTCTCACACAGACTTTGCTCATGATGAATGGGTTAATGTTTGACTCAGTGCAGCTAGCATGTACCAGAGGCCACAGGCAAACTTCCAATTCTACAATTCTTCTGTTGCTGTTTGTCAAGAGAAAACTCAAATAGGTTAAAATATCTTATATTTTCTATTAAAAAAGGAAGAGGTTTCAGAGGGGGTATTTGGCTGGACTACATGGTGCAAAAGACTTTAGCAAAATGTACTCAGAACCATTGCTTTAAGGAGCAGTAAATGACTGCTAGTTTAATGTGGATAATGTATGTTTGTGTAGAATGAAAATGGCCTTGAATTAGCATGAACTATGGTCATATTGACGGCAGCATCTTTGCTCTCATCTTGAGGTATACATGACACACAACACTTGTTTTGCAACACTTGCCTTGTCTGAATAATTTCACACACACAAACAGTATTTCTGATAAAGCCCTCATCGGTAAGAAATTACAAAATAATGATAATAATGATACTATGAGTAAATTGGTGTTAGATTGTTAGATTGTAAGCACTCAATAGAATAAATAATCTAAACATCAGCGCTACAAGTTTAAGCTTCAATATCCATAGAATAACAGATTTTTTCTTGATGTTTCTTTTCTCCATTGGCCTCAATCACGGAACTAAACAACAGAGCTGGACAATAACAATTTAAATGCTGATATCCTCACATTGTATAGACATTTTTGTTTGGCTTTTCCCTTGTAGGTTGTATTCTCAGAGTTATTCTCAATCTGTGAGTCATTCTGGCCCAGAGTCTCTAACTGTACTGATCTACACTTACTGACACACACACACACACAGACACACACAGACACACACACACACACACACACACACACACACACACACACACACACACACACACACACACACACACACACACACATCCTCTCAGTGTGTGAGTCCTGGTCCAGAGTCAGTGTGATCTCTAACTGTGCTGCTCTACTCTTACTGAGTCCTTCACTGCTAACATCCTCAGAGGGGGAAAGTGGAGAAAGTCCAGAAGAATGGAAACAGGTCATGAGCTCTAACTAATAAATGGTAGAGATGTGTGTTACCATCAGGGCTTTGGATTCTTATCATCCATGGGAACACAGAGGCTGGGTGAGCTCTAACTGGGATGAGTCAGAGTCACTCTACATTTTACTGCCACAATCCTGAGAGGAGAGAGATTTGATCCAGTCAAAAAGTATGGAAACACTCTCTCAGTGAAAGTGTGTGTGAAAGTGTGTATGTGTGTGTTATTATCAGGGTTAGAGAATGAGAGTTTTCCTCTGTCCCAGTCCAGCTGCACTCTGATCCTCTGGAGTTTCTGCTGCACTGGGAGGTCAGTGGGGTCATGAGGTGAAGCACCTGCTGCATATGTAGCCCCATTACACTGCACATACCACAGTCCACTCCTGCTGTATATGAATCCCTTCCTCTGGGCAGACTCTGTCATCACACCCAGGTCCCACCAATCATTCTCCCCAACCTCCACATCCCAGCAGTGAGTCCCTGAGTTAAAGCCCTCAGAGCCCAGGACACTGGCATACACATCAAATCTCTCTGGGTTACCAGGAAGCTGCTGTCCCTTATCACCACGTCTCAAACTGGTCAGATCCTCAGACAGGATGAGATATGGATGTGCAGTGTTGGGATCCAGAGTGACAGGAGCTGCAGAGAGAAAGAACACACACATGAGCTGAGCACTGAGTGATGTGTGATGAGGATGTGATTGACATATCTTACACATGGACACACACACTTTTTCCTTACACACACATTCATTTTCCTATCATACACACATACACACGCTATCACTCTCTGATCATACACACGCCAGAACACACACGGCAGCACACATACACACTACCACTTTCTGAGCAAATGTGCACACACACACACACACACACACACACACACACACACACACACACTCTACCACTCTCTGATAACACACACTACAATTCTTTGATCACACACACACACACACACACACACACACACATAAATTGTGCACAAAACCTCTCTGATTACACACTTACTCTCTCACACACACACACACACACACACACACACACACACACACACATATATATATATATATATATTATGAGTTTGTATTTGAATGTATTTGAGATGCAAACTGATGTTTGAACTCCATCACACTCAAGACACGCACACACACACACTACCACTCTCTACTCACTGTACTGAACACTCTGCTGGGGGGGATAAAAAGGGCGGTATACAAAATGTGGTTGTTTGTGTGTGTGTGTGTGTGTGTGTGTGTGTGTGTGTGTGTGTGTGTGTGTGTGTGTGTGTGTGTGTGTGTGTGTGTGTGTGTGTTTCACTCACTGTATTGGACAATCTCCTGCATCTTCTCCCAGACTCTGAACTTCAGGTTGCCCAGGTGCTTTGCCACATTGATCAGAGCTCCTGAAACCTTCTCTGGATCCTGCAGTGTGCCCTGGGCTCTGGAATAACATTCAAGAGTCAGTGCTGCTGTGGGTTTGGGTTCAGAAACACAGGGAAGAGAGAGACAGGAGGTAGATCACTCACCTTTCCACAGTGCTCTTGTAGCTCTGGGAATCAAAAATGGAGGAAAGATGTTACACATTATATGAGTGTGTGTAAGTGGTAAACAGACTGCATGTTATATTGCAATCCTACGAGTGCCAAAGTCTGCCTCACATTCACCCATTCCCACACACATTCATGCACCAGTGGAGGAGGCTGCCAGGCAAGGTGCCAACCTGCTCACCAGGGACATTTTGGGGATCACTATCTTGCCCAAGGACACTTCAGGTGGTGCCAACTACCCTCAACTGCAGACTTACAGCCCCAATGTGGGGCAGGACTGGTGTTTTTCAGTATGTTGCAGTGAATTTCTGGGCCTGTCCATCAGTTTACAAGTTATGCTACTGTCGCAGAGTTATGAGCTAAATGTTATACACACTTTTTACATAATTCAAAACCGTCAATCAGACAGGTGGTGCCAACTATCCCAGCTATTTCCGTAGGGGGCTGTACTCTTCCTTAATTCCGTATCTCTATCTGTCCACCAGTACACTGGACTTCCCATGAGGGTGAAGCCCCTCCTCATATTGAGGCAAGTCTGCAGTCGGGGCTTCTGGGCATTCTACACTCTCTGGTCACACACACACATATATATGCACACAACCACTCAAACACACACTCTGATCACACATATGCACATAGCAACTCAAACACACACACTCTGGTCACAGACACAGAAATGGCCCCAGAAATGGTTCTAGAGTGGACTGATGTTCCAGCCTGATGGTTTCTCTGCACTTGAACTCTAGAATTCCACTACACTACACTACAAAGTCTACAACTTTGGTCTCCAACAATTCTGACTAAATGAGAGCACCTGTGCTGTGTGTTATCCAGGAGACACCCAGTATAATTGTTTCACACTTTAACAAAGGGGGTGATGTTGATGTCATGCAGATTCTTTTTCACATCTGCACATTCCCAAGACTAATCATCCAGGATGCTCAAATTCTGTACGCTTGTTCATCAATGGGAATGGGAACATGTAAAACAAGCATTTGTGTAGCCAGTGTTCTGTTTTAGAACCCCTGTGTTCTTCCCCCAGTCACTGTCACACACCAAAGATCATTGATTACTGACCTTACCCTCACCCACACACTGTCTCTGTTCTCTCTTCACACATATACACAAGAACTCTTACTCATTCACACACACACACACACACACACACACACACACACACACACGCACACACACACACACACACACACACACACACTCACACTCTCTCTCTCACACACACACACACACACACACACACACACACACTATCTAACACACTCTAAAACAGATAGCTTCTACCTGCAGAAATGTTACATCATCAGTTCTCATCTGCTCTTCTATGGCTCTGATTGTGTCTGAAAGAGATGAGATCTCTCTGCTCATCTTCTCAATCTTCTCCTTCATCATCTGACTCTTCTGCTCCTCTTCCTCCCTCAGTGCAGCTATCCTGGCTGCCTCTTCATCTCGTAGAAATTGGTGAAGCTTCTTGAATTCCTCCTTGATCTGCCTCTCTGTGTTCTGGGCCTGAGTCTGACCAAAGATGTTTATTATCACAAACTGTATCAGTAATGAGATCATTGCAGTAACACCCTCTTATTATACGGCTCTTTACAACACATGCTCCATACAACACATGCTCCATACACTTCACATGGGACTGAAGTGTTTCGGGGTTTTTTTCTCCAGTAAAGTGTAGTTGTCTCTCTCACCTTAATGTGTTGTGCTGTTTTGTCACAGGTGAGTTTAGCTTTTTCAAAGGTCCTTATTTTCTGCTGTAAGAGTGGCAGAGTAATCTTCAGTTCCCCCTGGAATGAATGTACATGTTATTAGAGTCTTGCGGAGATCAACTTGAGTTATAACAATGTTTACGTCTGTATTCACCGCTGAGCACAAACATCAAATATCTTACATCTTGTCATGAGCTCCCAGTTGTGTGTGTGTGTGTGTGTGTGTGTGTGTGTGTGTGTGTGTGTGTGTGTGTGTGTGTGTGTGTGTGTGTGTGTGTGTGTGTGTGTGAAATTTAATCTGGAAGAGGTTCCTATACTGCAGGTAATGCAAGAGCTGCAATATAAACTTTCATAAAGCACTCAGGTGGCTACTAGTCTGGTGTAGTTAGTAAGGTAATACTTTAAAATATCAACTCATATCAACTAATACTGTTTATTTTTCATCACCAAAATATTAAATAAATATAATATATATATATACCTTTAGTTTAGGTGCTGCTTCATCAACAGGACGGAAATTATGACCAGTGTGTTTGACAGAGTCTCGACACACCACACACACAGGCTGCTTATCGTCCAGACAGAAGAGTTTGAGTTTCTCACTGTGAAGATTGCAGAGCACCTCAGACCCTGCTGAAGCTCTCTGACTTCTGTCCTGTAAGAAGGTTTCACACAAGTTCCTTAGAGCCATATTAGGAGGATACATTTCTTTTGAGCACTTCCTCCTGCAGTAGGGACATTCTCTGGATCCTTTGCTCTCCCAGAACTTCTGCAGACAGGCTTTACACACACTGTGAGAGCAGGTCAATACGACAGGATCCTTGTAGATTTCACAGCACACAGGACAGGTGAGATCCTCTTCAAATTTAGAAGCCATGTTGTCCTGCCAGTAAACTCTCTCCTCTGTGCAGTCTGGTTCAGCAGCTTCACTTTCACTTTCAGCAGTGGAGTTGAGTCAGCCAGTCCCAAACACCCAAACCCCACTTTAATCCACACACTCTTAAGCTCCTCTAGCTTCAGTTTCAATCCAAACTGTTTACCTCAGTCTAAACACTGTTAATAAGAATCTAAATGTTCCACATATGAGCGTCTAGTGGAGGACAGAGAATCAAACTGCCACTCAACTTCACTTCCTGCTCCTGCAACAGGTACACAGTGGGAAGGACAACAGCAGGGAAAGATTCCTGATTTGTCAGTTTCAGTAGACCAGTCCCTTGTTGACTGCTGCTCCAGTGGAGTTCAAGGCCAAGTTCCAGTTGTGGGTGTGAACTGTATCTGCCAGAGACCCAGAGACTGACCCCAGATCAGTGGAATACACACAGACTCCACACACAGACTTTGATCTCTCAGGTTGAAATTAACTCCAGTCATGTGAGTGTGTGTGTGTGTGTGTGTGTGTGTGTGTGTGTGTGTGTGTGTGTGGTGATGTGATGTGATGAGTATGATCTGATCTTACAACTAGTATTCCAGTTGTGTGTGTGTGTGTGTGTGTGTGTGTGTGTGTCTGTGTGTGTGTGTGTGTGTAGAGAGAGAGAGAGAGTCTGATGTGATGAGTTTGATCTGACCTTAGTACTGGTGCTCCAGTCATGTGTGTGTGTGCAGAGCCGGTTCTAGCCTTTTCAACGCCCTAGGCCAGATATGAGTTCTGCCCCCTCTTTCCTAGACATACATGCAAAAAACTAAAGAAAATACAGTAATGTGTATTTGTGTGTGTGTGTAGAGAGAGTTGTGATGTGATGAGTGTGATCTGACCTTACTAGCACTCCAGTCATGTGTGTGTGTGTGTGTGTGTGTGTGTGTGTGTGTGTGTGTAGCGAGAGGTGAGATGTGATGAGTTTGATCTGACCTTAGTACTAGTACTCCAGTCATGTGTGTGTGTGTGTTGATAGTAATTTAATCAGTATACCAAAACCTAAATACAGAGCCAGTCGGACGACGGTTTAGAAAAGATCCGGAACAGAGTTTATTAACAAAAAGCAAAACAAAGACCATGGTGCACCAAGGGAGAGACAGCATGCTACCCGCAAAAATCCATCAGCTCTGCTGCTCTAACTAAACAGGAAGTTTCCTAACTATTTATATGGTCCAGGCCCAAAGAATCAGACCATATGCCAGCGTGGTAACCTAAGAGCAGATAGGTGTTTACAGATAGACAGGGGAGAAAAGTAGCCCATCCACGTAGGAGGCCAACAGGGACATGATATACTGCCTTATCTGTATTGATGGAACAGTAGGAACAGAATGACTTAAGAACATACGCACAAGCATATCTCATGGAAGACAGTTGAGTCAGGCCAAGCTCAAACATAAAGACATAAAAAGCATATGGTCATGCAAATATTAATTATACAATTTATATTAAATTATCTGGTTTCCTTCAGTGTGTGTGTGTGTGTGATGTGATTAGTTTGATCTGATCTTACAACTAGTATTCCAGTCATGTGTGTGTGTAGAGAGAGAGAGTCTGATGTGAAGAGTTTGAGTTTGATCTGACCTTAGTACTAGTACTCCAGTCGTGTGTGTGCGTGTGTAGCGAGAGGTGAGATGTGATGAGTTTGATCTGACCTTAGTTCCTGTACTCCAATCATGTGAGTGTGTGTGTGTGTGTGTGTGTGTGTGTGTGTGTGTGCGTGCGTGCAGGGCTGGACTGGGACCAAAAAGTGGCCTGGGCATTTTTGGCCATGGCGGGCGGCCCACCATGATTTTATTCAATAAAAGTAATATTGTGTCTAGCTAAAATAACACTGTAAGTTGGACATATTGCATGAATATGAGATATTTAATTAAAGTTGCCCATGAAAATTATGAGTAAATGACAGCCCCGGCCCAAACATGACCATCGGCCCACCGGGCATTGCCCTGTATGCCCTATGGCCAGTCCATGCCTGTGTGTGTGTGTGTGTGTGTGTGTGTGTGTGTGTGTGTGTGTGTGTGTGTGTGTGTGTAGAGTCC
>JAODXP020000016.1:6218125-6254007 GCA_027497455.2 Sardinella longiceps | reverse complement strand
ATGCTTGCAAGGTATTTGCCTCCAAATAAACCATGTAATAAAAACTCTTTTTTCTAGGATTCAGCGTTTCATTTTCAGTTCCTAAAAGATATCAAAACATGGCACTTGGTTCCATTTCATAAGTGATATTCAAGCGTAAAACACCATAAACGAGTCCTTATTCATTTCTTGTGCGACTTCCAAAATAGAATAATGTATGAACGAAAAAGTACACGGACCCATTGTGAAAGTTGTTTTTAGCTCCCTGTTTGTCAGGACTTACTTTAAGTAACTGTTTGTCAGGATTGTCTCAAGATCCAAATTAGCAATAAATTATATTTAATATTCATAACATATCATAATTAATAAAATATTGTCAGCACATACTGTTGCAAATTGCATAATATACAGAATACTTTTATCATGACTCTTATATTACCAGATTCAACACAATCTCCTATATTTAAAAGTGAAAAGATATTTGTTCTAGTAGGCTATGCATTCAATGATGAGACATAGTTCTACACTCCGGAGTTTAGGTTCTACTTTCACTTTCACTTTTGTATAAATTTCTAAGAGTCTGAACCAAAATCAAATTAATTTGAAATGTCAAAAAGCACTCCAGCACAGGCTGCCTGTCTTTCCCATCTCCGTTACAAAAAAAGACAAAAAAAGAAGAAGTTTTTAGAAGAACTATTTTATTCTTGAATGAACTATGGAGTAGACGAGTACTGCAACAACCCTCTGAGATTCATTTCCTCATTCGAGTGGGAGAGACTTGTATGGCATTTCATGACTGTGATTTAACCCTTTCTGCTCATTTTTGTTTGTTTGTTTGTTTGTTTCTGAGTAGCCTGCATATAAAATAACATTTTATAAATCAGGGCAGCTCAAAATTATTTTCACCAACAACCTTTCATATCAGAAAAAAAATGTTTATTATTGTCAGTATTTTATTTGAACACACTAACACACAAAATTTGGGTATAACAGGGGAATGGAATGATTTATGTTACTCCAGCATTAGGGTCAGAGAATAACAGCTTTACTCAGTCTACAGCTACACAAAGGTGAAGTAACCTTATCTATTTCCTCTCATTTCATTTCTCAGTGCAGATCCAGACTGTCCCTTAACGTTAAGTCGTCGGGTTGAAGCCCTCAAAGCCAACTCAAATGATAAACAACTCTCTCTGGGTTATCAGGAAGTTGTGACCACTGCATCACTGAAACTCACACCGGTCAGATCCTGAAACAGGAGAATTTGGTTTGCCAATTTGGAGTTCATGAGTGACGGGAGCTACATGGGAAGAAGAACAGCAGTAACAGATATCCCCTTCCATGCTATAGGCCTGTGATACCATTGCTTTTTCTATTTATGTGAAGTATGCCTGAGTGACTTTTGTCAGACATGAGAGTCAGTATAACCAGAGAGGGCTGTAGAGGTAGCCTGATTGCCATCGACTTTCAAAGCTCTACGAGACTTTGGTCTGACCAAGAGCCCGTATAACAAAGTTTCTCAAAGCGCATGGTTGACCCGTCTCCCTGAAATGCCTCGGTTTGCTACTGGTCCATGTTAGAAAATGCTGTGCCGAAGCAAAACCAATCACACCACTCTTTCCTCTGACGTATGTGACGCGAAGGGAATTCCTTGAACAGGACTGAGAGCCATTGGAGCTGCTCAAAGTTGATTGGTTCTCGACCAAAAGGGGCAGTTCCCCCGTCGAGGGGAATTCAGAAATCCTGCCCGATCAGCATCTGGCCAGACCAGCGACAGCAATGCCGAAGGTGTTGCGTCACTGGGAGGGCGTGCCAGGCTACTGTAGAGGAGTAATTGAATGATCTGTGTGATAACTGTGTCGAGCAACAGGACATAGTCATACTGTACAAACCCTAGGCATCAGGGTGCATAATCCAACCTACACAGTATACTAGTCAAATATGTTTAATTAGAAGCTCAGATAAAAATAACAGAGATGCTTTGAATCACATTGACTAAGTCCAGCAAAACACATGAAGTCCAATGATGCACATGAATTCCTGTCTCTTCAATTGCAAAATCATCAGATTATTTATGTTACCATGAAAACAGCTAAATAACACCCAACAGAACATATTGCCATATCACAGTCATACTATCACCACCACCACCTATGACACTAACAACCTCAAAATTAAAATGTGTCATTTCACAAATCAAAATAAGTTGGCTATTTTGTGTTTCTCTCCTAGAGGTGTGTTACTGCAGCAGGTTTCTGAATTCTGAACTGCTCTACTAACACAGTGGCCTTCGCTGGTAAGATCCTCAGAGATGAGTTTGTGTAATAGTATGGAAACACTCTCTCAGTGAAAGTGTGTGTGAAAGTGTGTATGTGTGTGTTATTATCAGGGTCATTGAATGAGAGTTTCCCTCTGTCCCAGTCCAGCTGCACTCTGATCCTCTGGGGTTTCTGCTGCACTCTGATACTGGTGGTTACTGGCGGGGTTGGACAGTGGGCTAAGTATCCACTAGGATCATGATGGACCCTCCAGACTCCACTGCTGCAGGAACCATCTCCTTTCCTCTCACCAGATTCTGTTTTCACCCCCAGATCCCAGTAATCACTGTCCCCAACCTCCACATCCCAGCAGTGAGTCCCTGAGTTAAAGCCCTCTGAGCCCAGGGCAATGCCATAATCAAATCTCTCTGGGTTAGCAGGAAGCTGATGTCTCTTTTTACTGTATGTCAAACTGGTCAGATCTTCAGACAGGAGGAGATTTGGATGTGCAGTGTTAGGATCCAAAATCACAGGAGCTACGGGGAGAAATGATAATTTAAATATAATAAATAAATAATATAATAACTATACCAAGTACTAGTAGCTACTAAAATGTGTGTGTGTGTGTGTGTGTGTGTGTGTGTGTGTGTGTGTGTGTGTGTGTGTGTGTGTGTGTGCAATTTTAAATCATATGGTCAAGGCAGATACACTGCAAACCAATCCCATCCTTCAGTCTTTTTAACATTAGCCTATCAAATGTTGGAGAGGGAGGGGAGATGTGGAGTGGGTGAGGTTGATATTAATTAAAATAACATTTAATTAATTAAATTAAGACCATTTATAGCTTTGGCTGAGGATTTTGCTCATTTTTCAACATAACAAACCTCACCAGAGTTATCGCAAACTGAACAATGAGGGTATAGATACGGAAGGCTTTATCATCATCAACATTTATCAAAGCAAATTTTCATAGCGTCTTGGTAAACACAACAGAGAAAAACACTTATTTCAGGCAGCATACCATGCTTATCTAGCCTGGGCCTGTCCATGCTTCTGTTGCTGTATGACATTTTGCGATCAAGTGTGTATGGCCAAGGAGGCAATTTACTCAACTCAAGAAAAAATCAAGAACCAATGAGAAACGAGCAGGCTGAAGGAGACAATCTTACGATGACTCCTTCAGCCTGTCCCACACCACTGATAAAAGTTTGATAGCATTTGATAGACAATTACATTGATCCCGCCCAGAATTCCTGGGCAATGCTTGCTTTGCCAGACCACAGTTCATTTCTGAACATGGACACGCAAGCCAAGCTAATGCCTATCATAATCTAGATACGATATCTAAATTACAGAAATTGTAATCTCTCTGCTTGTGTGTATCTTTGCATTTGCGTGTGTGTGGGGGCATATACTCACTGTACTGAACCATGTCCTGCATCCTCTCCCAGACGCTGAACTTCAGGTTTCCCAAGTACTTTGCCACATTTATCAGAGCTCCTGAAATCCTTTCTGGATCCTGTAGTGTCCACTGGGATCTGGAATAACATTCAGGAATAACAAGACCAGAGCCGAGACAGAGTTTAAATTTGTATTTGGAAGAGAGAGAGAGAGAGTTTGGCCAACTCTCATAATTTTTACTCAGTGCACATTTTACCATGAATCCTTCTTTGTGACATAGTTTGATGGCCGCCCAAGCTGGGGTCTTGGACATTTAGCCTGTAGCCTGGAGCTGCTACTTTTTTTTTCTTTTTTTTGGTATGTATGGTATGGTATGTGTTACATAGTGGCAGACAACCAAAAAAAATCAATGAATAAAATATAAAATGCCAGAGGGCCACTATAGCTTGGCCTCAAATGTGCCACCGGCAACCTGCTAGCCTCTAGCTCTCTCAAGATGTTAGTACAATATCAACCAATTGGACAATATCAACCAATTGGACAATATAGCTTGAGACTGCTTGCTCCAAATGTCCTTTCATATTAATATTAAAATAACTCATTGTTTCACACATGAACGTTTAGCATGGCTAAAGCCAGATGCACAACAGTATGTTTGGTTTTTGTCTATATATGTCTATACATATATACATGTATACATTCACAGCCATTGGTAAACAGAATTGGCCAAACTCTCTTGGCTCTGAGAGAACCAGGAGATTACCTACCTTTCCACTGTTACCTTATAGTCCTGTAAAACAGAGGTTGGATTTGGTTAGATATCAATATGATGCTGTTTGTGTGTGTGTGTGTGTGTGTGTGTGTGTGTGTGTGTGTGTGTGTGTGTGTGTGTGTGAGTGTGAGTATGCAGATACACCATAGCAACATAGAATTGCTTACACAACAATAAATTATTATTGTGCAGTTGCTTACCTGCAGGAATATGACATCATCAGCTCCCATCTGCTCTTCTATGGCTCTGATTGTGTCTGAAAGAGATGAGATCTCTCTGTTCATCTTCTCAATCTTCTCCTTCATCATCTGACTCTTTTGCTCCTCTTCCTCCCTCAGTGCAGCTATCCTGGCTGCCTCTTCATCATGTAGAAACTGGTAAAGCTTCTTGAACTCCAGTTTGATCTGTTGCTCTGTGTGTTGGGCCTGGACCTGCAATACCACAAACTACTTGACAATCTTATACATAAAGCCAGTGTATTGAATATAATTGTGTTGATGTTATCCCATAACAACAAATATACTGTAAATTATAAATGTAAATGTAAATAAATGTAAAATCTAAAATATATGTTAATCATTAGAATTTATGCTGCCTGACAAGCCAAACCCACATCAAGACAGATTGTGGCCAGTGTATTCAATATTATTGTGTTGATGTCATCCCATCAGAAAGAATATACTGTAAATTATAAATGTAAATGTAAATAAATGTAAAATCTAAAATATATGTTAATCATTAGAATTTATGCTCATGTATGTATGTCTAGTATATCGCCTTACTAGTATTCTCTGGCTAGTTTTAAAAAAGCAAAAAAAGTGTATATTTCCAGTACAGCATTTTTGTCAGAGGTTGTTTGTGAAGGAGGCATCACTTACTGTTATGTGTTGACTGGTTTCATCACAGAGTTTTTTAGCCTCTTTAAAGGCATCCAGTTTGTTCCGTAAGGGCTGTAGTGTCAACTTCAGTTCCTCCTATAATGAGATAAACATGCTTTTCACATCAGAAAACAAATGTGCACTTGTGTGAAATTGGAATCCCGTATATTGAAAATATGTAAAAATAAATAAATAAATGTGTTCATTTATTCATTACTTGTATTGCAAACACTACAGCATCGTGTAATTTAAAATATTGACACATGATCTTCATTGATGTACTGTATATATTATTGTATTAGCAGTACTCGAGTTGAGGGGGGATGAAGGGGAACGGCATCCCCCTTCTGAAATAAAAATTGAAAATAATCCCCCTTCTTAAACAGCCATCCCCCCATACCATCCCTTGTTCCATTTTAAAAATGTGAAAATTACAATTATTTTAACATTGGAAATATTAGCCTACCATTTCAACATTAGAGGCTTTGCATTTATTTATGCGCTTCACTTAAACAAAGGTTTCAGTCACCGCAATCGAAAATTCCGGGCAAAGCGCAGATTTTTTTTGGTTTCACTTTCAAAACGGTAGCCTACCACTGTTTTCTTGCCGGTCTTACTACATGGCATGAAGGAGTCTGGCGATCCACAAGCGTATTTGCGAAATAAAGTTTGTCTACTGTACACTATCACGTACAGGCCGGCCACACGCAAATAGGGTGGTCAAACCTCTGGAAATACGCATAGACAGTGTGCATTTGACCTTTTTGAGGCTCTGCACTTAGCTGAGGCTTTCAGAGAGATGCACGCAGTTGACAGGTAGGCCCGTCATCTATGTTTGCCTATAGTAAAATACTTGTGTTTTTCTCTACACGTTGTCTTTCTGTCACCCATTATCTGTGGCAATCGCACACAGACACAGAACTCTCCTCTGTGCTGCTCCCCTTACCGAACCCATTTTACTCGCACGCATACGCGCGAGTCCAAGAACAAAAAAACATCGCGAAGTTCATCTAATGCTCTGAACTTGCTGATTGATGTATTTACACTGATCACGTGAAAGTAACAGTACTTGATATTATTACTCTCATTCTCCAACATTGGGCTGATTATAAAAATGCATTTGCCTAATAGCAATCATTTTAAACTTGGCTAAGACTTGCACAGGACATTAAGAGCCTTGTGCATGGCATATGTCGCCTCCGTGTATAGAGTAATGAAGAGATGAGGAGTTAGCACATGGATTAAAATTCCAAATAGTAAAGAATTACCTTCTTCCTTTTTATCTTTTTTTCAGTTAATTAAATAAACACATGTATGAATAAAAAAACATATTGTTATATGAATGGGTAATTGTAGTAGGCCTAATTATGTCTCATCATTCCTGAATCATAAAAAAGGGGCAGAACAGAAGTATATGGACCTCACATTCAACAATTCTTTAAAACTTTACAATTGCCAAAGTAGTGCCTTCTGTTGAAACAAACTCCTGTCCTTCCATTGACAAATAGATTTATAACAACTGACTAATAAAGCATAAATTAGGCCAAATGAAAATGCGTATGCCTGTGTGCGTGTATCCACGAGGCCTATGCACTCTGTACAAGTGACCCCACCATGGGCGCTCATCGACACAAATTAGCCGTCCCAAACGATAAAATCCACCATCCCCCTTCTTTTTATGTTACAATTCGACTACTGTGTATTAGTATCCTTCAGTGAATATTGTTAAGCTAGTATGTAAGGGATAACGGCCGCCGAGGCAAACTTCGTGTAGGCAAACAGCCCTTCGGCTTCGCCGTCGGGCTGTTCTTTGCCTTCGCGTCGTCCATTATTTCTCTGATATCGGGACACCTCGGCGGCCGTTATCCCTTACATACTAGCTTAACAATATTCACTGAAGGATACTAATACAATAATATATACAGTACATCAATGAAGATTATGTGTCAATATTTTAAATTACACGATGCTACGCGAAGTCCATTATTTCTCTGATATCGGGACACCTCGAAGGCCGTTATCCCGCTTATCACCCGGTTGCAACTAAAACGTATAGATGGTAAGCAAGTGTTTAAAACATAAAAGAAACACGTGGCTCCGTTTAGAAAGAAGTTATCCTGTTCGGTTGGGGTACTATTTTCATATGAAAGAAGATCCGCAAGGCTGCATTCTAAAGAGCATTGATATAGAACGCTGGTGAAACTTTTTTAACCCAACAATGCCTCAGGTGTCCTGTTATCTAGAAATAACGGACACCCTGACAGCCAATCAGAAAACAGTATTCCATTCCACCGGGTGATAAGTGAGCATATTCTGTGCTCCATTAGTGAACACTCATTGATGTCATGATCAGTAAGCATTGAGGAGAATATGAGTGGTTAATCAGGCCTTCCCACAGTAAATGCCATCTCTTGGCAATGGACAGTTCATCTTACCTTATGCCTCAATGCTGCTTCAATGATGGGACTACAGTTGTGGTTTTTGTGGAGTGTAGAGTCTCGACACACCAAACACACAAGCTGATTGTCTTCTTCACAGAAGAGCTTCAGTTTGGAACAGTGCAGATTGCAGAAGGCTTTGTTTCCAAGGCTATCATGGGAAAAAGTATCACACAGATTCTTAAGATGAAGGTTAAGCGGATAAATCTCCTTAGAGCATCTTCTTCTGCACACAGGACATTGCCTCAATCCTTTGGATTTCCAGAATTCCTCTAGACAGCCTTTGCAGAAGCTGTGAGTACACGTTAGAAGAAGAGGGTCTTTGAAAACTCCACTGCATATGGGACATGAAAAATCCTCTTCTGTGAAAGTTCTGGAAGCCATTTCCTCTACACTGGCCATACAGGTCTGTCAGGATTAGTCCTGTTAATAGGATTAGTATTTTCACTTTCACTGGTAGGCCTCATGTACCTCATGACACCCTCTGAAATTGAATATTTCCTGATGTTAAATGTCAAGAACAAACTCTAAAGTAAAAATAACTTAAAATTGCTCTGATCTAATGCCAGCATCTCTGTCTCAATATCATAACAAGAAAAACAAACAGAAAGCCCAGACCTCTGCCAAGGCAATGTGGTCACAGATGGTGTTCTGGACCACTGATCGCCACCCAAATTAAATCAGTTCGTACTTGTCCCAATGCACACGTTGTCTGAAAATTTCATCCAAATCCATGCAGTACTTTTCGAGTTGTTGTACACAGAGAGACAGGCTCACACACACACACCGGCAAAAACATAACCTCCTTAGCGGAGGTAACAACAAAAAAATGGAATGTGTTCCGGGCAGGAGCACCACCTCTTGAGTTCATTTCCTCAGAAGACTCCGAAGGAGGGACTCCTGGAAACAATCATTGGACAGTAATTGGACAGAACTCGTCAGGTACCAGCATTTCATATTCACTGTAAAACTGGTTCCTTGGTATTTCTGCCTGTGGCTTCATGTGCTGCAACACCCCAAACCTCCTTCATATGCACTAATGTTTTTTTTTTTTTTTACAGTTTGACATCTTGATATCAGCACTTCTGTTGCTTTCATACAATTTAATGTTGATGCTGTTAAACACACACACACACACACACACACACACACACACACACACACAAACCAAGGATAGCACTGCCCTCATCTTTCTATTCATTACCTTTCCTGACTGACTCAGCAAACTGGACATTCTCTCTCTTCACAAACTGTATATATCAAACGTCTGCATGCAGCATCAAGAACTGTCCATGAACGGTCAGCCTAAGTGGACACTCGTACACACTATTGTTAAGCTTTTCTCTTGGAGATTCTTGGACATCCTTAGAGCGTACCAGCCACTGGAGTCTTTCCAGGCAAGGAAAGTAAACTGGGATGATGTGTTTGTTGAAAATCATTTTATTGGCCTGATTATCATATAATGTTGTGGAACAATATTCTGGAATTAAAGCTGTATTAGGCAAGTCTACATAATTCTGAAACTTTCCCCCTGTCTCTACTACGCTCTTCAACAACCTCTCAAACCCCTCCCTCGCTGTAGCAAGTTGTCAGCAGCTTGCTCACAGCTGTGATCGACAGGCAGTTATCCCTCCCTCCGAACCTGAAGCTACATGGAGCGCTGGATTTTTGCAACAACGATTACAGGGTTAGCATGGATCTAGAGAATTAGGGTTTTTTTCCCTTAATAGCCCTTTTCATGTACTACTTCAAGAATAATGTGAGAATTCTATGAAATTTGACTTAAAAAGAGTTGCATAATACAGCTTTAAGATGATTACCCTAAGCTGTGGATAGTGTCATGGGTACTGACTGCATTTCCTGCATGAAAGCACATAGGCCTATAGGAACCTTTTAAAAGGGTACATAGTTATGGTCGACATAGCATTGTTGTCAAACAAAACATAAAAGCTAATTGCATGCAGGATTTCACAAGTATGTAGGATGTGTATAAGGAGCATAACATAGACTGAAGCATCTTCTAAAGGTAGTTTAATCTTAAATTTAAAAATATCTGATCTGACCATTTGACTGTAGAATTTTGTTTAACAGAAATAGGTCACATTTGCAAATCCTATAGAAAGAAATACAGAGTTTACATCTATCAACAGAAGAGATTTCAGTAACATCTTAAATGGACATTCCAGAAGTTATGATTATACATCTACCTGATGTAAGTTTGGCTGCTGTACATTTACATTTACACATACATTGACACTAAAACAACTTACAAAAAGATGATTAACAGTCAAGCGACATAGTCTACAAGTCTTAGTTAGAAGTGCACATTGAAAGGTCACTAAACCTGATTGCCTTCATTAAAGACTTGTTTATATTTTTATGAACAGAGTGCCTTTCACCTAGACTTTGTTTTTGAAATTTCAATTTTATTTCATATTTTGAGCTGCGTGTGGGCCTCCTTCAGTGGTGGAGTCTTTCAGGAGACCTTTTTGAACCCAACACTGGCTATGCTAGAGCACACACAGTAGGGGGCAGGAGAAGAGAAGAGTTCACCACTGAAGGAGACAGAGTATTGGTTGGAGGGGTCCAATAAATTTGAATTCAGAAGAGGAAGTCTGAAGTGAATCCACCAAATTTAGACCCACTAGAGGGTGTGCTCCCGGTGTATGAGTGGGTTCCACCAAAATTTAATCCACTGGTGGTTGCTGAGTTGAGTCCTGCATACAGTAGGCCTAGAAAAGAACATACATGTAGATATTAATATCAAAGAGGTTGTTTCAATAAGACATGGATAATGCACCACTGCTGTTCTAAGATAAATGACATTCACAGCTATCTTCTAGCTTGCTAAACTTATCCCCAAAGCACAGATAGTGTATAACCTCCTGAGTTGGTATTGTTGGAGTCTGATGATGATCCTCCAACGCTAGGGAACGCTAAAGGACTCTGAGATACATCAAATTTGTTGGACATCATGGATGGTTTGCTGTAGTCTAATTGAAATCCCCCAGACTCAGTGGGGGAATAACAAAACTTTTCTGTGGGGAAGAAATGGGAAGAAAAAGTGAAGGAGTACAGAAACAGGCAAACAGCTCTACCTCAGAAAGAAAGGAAAGTTTGTCAAGAGGAAAAAAATGTAATTTCCATCACTATATAATTTCTCATTTCACATACAGAATACAGACTGTCAAATTATGACTCAAACCTCCAAAGACGGGTTCCCTGCAGGAGTCTGACGATGTGCCTCCAAACATGAAGCCACCATAGGGGAAGCTATACAAGTTTGGCAGGGGTCCACCGAATGTTAATGGACTGGTGGGTGAATATCTAGATGAGGCTGGGGAGGGTTCGCCAAATACATATCCACTGGAGGGAGGAGTTTTGCTGCTGAAGCCAAATCTGAACCCTACAGATGAACCAGGGGAAAAGAAAGGAGAGAAAAAGAAACAGATGAAATAGAAGAGTTTATTTAATTCTAAATCTGTTGTTTGAGGTCACTGAATGTTGTCATTAGGAAAAATAATGAGAAAATGTCCGCAAATTGAACTGAATAGGAAAGTAGCAGCTTAGAGAGAGTGGTTATTATGTTCAAGTGAAGGACTGGTACTAGATAACTAATTGATATTTTCGGGGGCTTTTTCCACCTTTATTACATAGGACAGTGTAGAGAGACAAGAAACGAGTGTGAGAAACAGACGGGGAGGGATCGGGAAATGACCTGGGCTCGGAATCGAACCCGGGTCCTGAGATTTATGATATGGCACCTTAGCCAGCTGAGCCATGATACCCCAACTATTTGGTCATTTTACAGTATGATTTTCAATCCCACCTTTAGGTTCAGGTTTGGTCGTGGGCTTCTTACTCTGGCAGGCCCCACACTGTAGGTGTTTTACTTTGTTTTGCGCAGAGCACTTGCCACACACCCAGCTGCCTTTTGGTTTCTTAAACTGATCCCGAATGGAGAGGCGTCCAAAGAACGAGCTGTCAGGTGCACCTCCAAACTTGAAACTCCTGGAGGAGTCTGAGGTTGCAGCTCCAAACTTTTTAGATCCACTGGATGATGTGACTACTGAGGAATCTGTTGAGGGATTACTTGAGGGTTTGGTGTTCTGGCAAGCTAGGCCTTTGGTATCTTCTGCAGCGTTGCTCTTTGTGTCCCCTATCTTCCTCAGTGCAGCAATCCTGGCTGCTTCTTCATCTTGTAGAAACTGGTGAAGCTTCTCAAACTCTTCTTTGATTATGCTTTCTTGCTCCAGGACCTGTATGATAATATCAAGTCATCAAATTATTTTCTTGGTATTTTAAACCTTAAGAGTAAAAATGCAACCAGTTACAACCCCAAGTGACTGGTCACAAGAAAATTCGTCACAGAATAAAATGAGATAGCTCAAACTAATGTACAGTACATGTATTGAGGCAAGTAAAATTAAATTAATTAAAGCAGAATTGCCCCCGCCGGTTTGCAGAATTCAGTGTATTTGTATGAAAAAATATTTATTAACATCATTATGAGACTTTGAACCACAGGGCTACGGGATAACAATGATGTTGTACATGAATGTTCAGGGGTCACAAAATAGTCTAGCACGACCAAGGTCAAAAAGGTTGGTGACCACTGCACCAGTTGTCTGTATTATGTAGGGATCACTTACTTTTTGTTTGAAGCAGCTTCATTGCAGGTTGTTGTATCGTTCAAAATATCAATCGTTTGCTGCAAAGGCCTCAGTCTGTCCTTCAGTTCATCCTAAAGATAAAGTAAACTTAATAGCTGTGACTGAAATCAGATTTCTATTGGCATGATGTCTTTAAGATTGACTAGCAAAAATGTTAATGTTAATTAGAATAATATTCTGTAAAAGAATATGGTCAGAAAGTTAACAGCATAACAATTCCATATAAAAGGTGAAACTTGATACAAAACATGTTGATTGACCAGGGCCCGATTTCTTGATAACAATATTCCATCAATGTTTTGAATGGAGTTATTCTATTAAAATCACAAACAAATGTGATTTTGATTCACCTTAGATTGAATTGCTGAAATAAATGCTATTAACGTTTTGACAATATTCATTTACACAATATTCTATTGATCATGCAGACTTTAATATATTCGTTTGGTTTTCCAGTATGTTTACCAAACATGATTGTAGTGTTATTCTATGGATCACTCATTTATAGCATTTGCGACAATACTCTTAAACAACAATGGTTTCAGGAAATGGTCAGAGAACCGAAGATGTTCTTAAGAAGGACTTTATGAACTATAGAATTCAAATGCTTTTGAGAAGCCCGACTCACACCTCTTACCTTAAGTGCTTTAGCAATGTGGGCTTCATGGAGTTCAGAGTTTTGACAATGTAAACTATCAATCTTCTTGTCAACTTCAGAAAAGGGCTTAAGTTCAGAATTAGGCAGACTGCTGATTGCGTCCCTCTTGCTTTTGAATATCTCACAAAGGTTCCTCAGATGCAGGTTGAGTGGAGGGCTTTCCTGCGGGGATTCCTTCCTGCAAATTGGACATTCCCTAGATCCTCTTCTTTCATAGAACTGTTCGAGACACATCTTACAAATGCTGTGGCTACACAGTAAAAGAAGAGGATCCTCAAATATCTCACAACACACAGGACAGGAGAAATCGTCTTCAGTGAAAGACATGGAAGCCATTTTCCTCAACAGTTAACTAACTGTACTCCTCGTCTCATAGGTTACACTTCCTCTTTCTTGTATGAAAACAGTCTGCCTGCCTTCATATGTCAACGTGAGACTCAATACGCCATAGTCTTGTTTTTAAAGAAGTATCAAATCCCTTATCACAGTCCACAGAATTGAACTGAATGTAAGAAGACTCCCATCATCATCATCCAGGTTTCAGAGGTTCAGCCTCTCATTAGTCAATGGTAAGACATGAAGTGGATTGTCAGGCAAACTGGAAAACATGGAATAGGATCAGGGACAGTTCTAGCCTTTTCTCTGCCCAAAGCCAGTTTTGAACTGTGTCTGTCTGTGTAGGGCTGGATTGTCACTTTGCCCAGTACCACAATCTGGGTGCCTCAGTTCCCAGGATTGTCTTAGCGATAACACAGCAAGTTGCCATAGAGACAACCTTGATAGGGTCCCAGACAGAGTCAACAATCAGCAGGTGTCTGTTGGGGAATCCATGAGGAAGGAGTGCAAGAGTCTCTCACTCATAGAATTGTATAGTAGAACTATACTACTGTCACTGATATTCTGAAGGCCAGTGCTGGTTGGGAGGGGTAGGCCGAAAGCACATTAATTGTTTATGCTCAGTTTAGGGCAGGTAGTTTGTGTTCCATTTAATGCCTTGATGTTCCCCTGAGCTGGGGTAAAGTGAGAAACAAGACACAATCGCATTTTCATTGCCCTTTGCCCTGAATACATTCAGATAATTTTCATATCTAGGAAACATCTAGAATGAATAGGAAATAGGTGATTCTCACAAAGGATGGCCTTTTCGGTAATGAGAATTCTGTCAGTAATGATAAATCCCATAGGAATTCCATAGGCGGTAATGAGAAAAAAATTTGCCCGGACATAAATTTGTAGGTTTCGCGAGAATTAGCTAAGTGTGTCAATTTTACTGTTATAAGTTGGCTTGGCTAGAGGTGAGCAAATGGAAAGCTTAAAGCTGCCTAGACTGATAACAGTTGCATTACATTGTGGGCAACTGTAAGGGAGGTTGTTCGGTATGTCTCTGCTTACAATGCATTAAATGCTTGGTAGGCTACAGGTTACGTATATGTTTATGTTATTCTGTGCCTGCTGTTTTCCTTATCACTGATAAGGCGGAATATTACAGTATGTTCTTGCTGTTGTTTTTGTGCTTGCTCTGTTTATGTTTGTCCCCTGCGTCAGTGGCTATCTGCTCTTTGCCGTCCACATCAACTGAGATGACTAACTCGATCTTCTGTCAACCTGGAACTGTACTTATAGTCAGGCAAATTCCTGTCTAGTTAGAGCAGCTGATGGATTTTTAAGTGTAGCATGCTGTCTCTCCCTTGGTGCATCAAGTTATTTTTCTTTTGCTTTTTGTAAATAATCTCTGCTCCGGAATTTTCTAAACTTTCGTCTGACTTGGTCTTTGCTACAACCTTTTGGTAACCTTAAAATAATAATTATCATCACAGGAGATGCACATTTTGCCAGCACAGTTTCAAATGTATGACCTTGTGTCCCTAAGGTGTTATCAGTAGCTACACTATCTCTTTGGGCCCCATTTGTGTGTACCAGTCCCTAATGTGGATGTCTCTGTGTAGGGCAGCCGCCTAAAATGTCAGAGAGTGAGATTTGCTATCACTAAGGGACATAGTGTTCAGAATATACAATGAACAGAACATACAACCAATACATATTTTCCTCAGAGTATTTTTCCTGTGATACATGTATTCCGTTCATCAGGGATATTTTTTCTTTGAAAAGACAAGACAATATGTCACAGTATGTCGATTTTAGTTCATCATACATACACACATCAACCATCAGTCCTGTGTGCATTGCTGTTTCAAAATGAAGTATTCCCATTCATCAATATGTATACAGTAAATACCGGCTTCATATTGTTGTTGTTTTGTTTTAATCCATCCCACAGCACAACACTCCACCCTGATGTTAGCCTGTCTGAAAACTATTGCCTAGTTGTATGACGTCACTGTAATTAATGCAGAAACCCAATTCCAATAAAGTGGATGTTTCTTTTGAAACCTTGCTCCATCTGAAATTCTGTTTAAAATGACAAAGTTCTTGAACTGAGCTCTGAACACTACTGAAGCATGAGATACATTCAGGGGCGGTCCTACCCTCTTTGGTGCCCTGGGCGAACACCTTATCTGGCGCCTAACCCATAAATAAAATAAAATAAATAAATATATAAAATAAAATAATAATAATAATAGCCATTGCTGCTTCTATTTTTTTTTTTTTTTTTTTGCAAATTTTTTTATGGTACTTATGGTAGCTATTACTCTACTATATGCATGTCTAGCTTCTACAGCAAAGGAGAAAATCTGAACCCCAAACCCCTCCCCTTTCTTGTGTGTGAGACTTCAGCACTGAAGTCTGAAAGCAGGCAAACCTTAAGGGATGTTCATTTACTGCAAATGGGTGATAGAAAACTCTTCTGTTCAAATTAGGTCTATATCATAATGTGTAGTGATTGTTTTGGTTTAATTTTATTTTTTGAGCTCTTGGTTATTAGATGGAACTCCAGCAGCCAAGTTATAACACCAGATAAAGATGTGGAAGGGGGGGGGGGGGGGGGTCTTTACACTGAAATTGAATGCCCTCATTCTCAAGCAAGTACATTACAAGTGGGACCAATGCATGCGTCTGGTTGTCTTTCATTTCATACCAAATACTTCTATTGTTGTAGGCGCAGATATACCCGTACCAAAGCTTCCAAAATACAATGAAGCAAAACCGGATCACCCGCAATTGTAATTTTCGGCGCTCGCGTGCGCAATAATAATTAAAAAACAAAAAAAAAACCTTCAGAGAGCACGTGATGCCGCCCTGCCGGCGATGCCGCCCTGGGCGACCGCCCATATCGCCTATGCCAGAAACTGCTCCTGGATACATTGCATAATGGAAGTGTATTTCTGTTCAGATGTTCAGTGTTACTGCACCCCTCACCGGTAAGATTCTCAGAGATGAAGAGCAGTTGAGCCCAGTCCAGAAGTAAGGAAAGACACTCTCAGTGAAAGTGTGTGTGAAAGTGTACAGGTGTGTGTTATTATCAGGGTCAGAGAGGGAAAGCTGTCCTCTGTCCCAGTCCAGTTGCACTCTGATCCTCTGGGGTTTCTGAGCCACAGTGATGGTGGTGTGTTGTTGATGTGGATTAGATGTTGTGTATCCACCCCTGGCATGACACACACGCCAGACTCCATCGACACGAGACGTCTGTCCCTGCCTCATGCCAGAGGCTGTCTTCACACCCAGATCCCAGGCCATACTGTTTCCAACCTCCACATCCCAGCAGTGAGTGCCTGAGCTGAAGCCCTCAGAGCCCAGGACACAGGTATGGTATGAAAAGCGTGCTGGGTGGTGAGGAAGGTGTTGTCTCACATGGTGCAGTTTTACACTGGTCAAATCTTCAGACAGGAGGAGGTCTGGATGTGCGCTGTTGGGATCCAGAATCACAGGAACTACAGAAAGAATGAACATCCAGTATTATGTTGATGTGGACAATTTATACTGATGATGAGGAAAGGGCATATAATGAAGTACCACTTCACTACCACAAAATTGAAGATAGCAGAATGCAGCCATCACAGATGTAATTCAAGACCGAAAAGTAAAAAAAAAGTTGATATGAGGTGGATACTTACTATACTGAGCAAAGTTGTTCATCTTCTCCCAGACTCTGAACTTCAGGTTGCCCAGGTGTTTTGCCACATTGATCATAGTTGCTGAAACCCTCTCTGGATCCTGCAGTGTGCACTGGGCTCTGGAATAACATTCAGGAGTCAGTGCTGCTGTGGGTTTGGGTTCAAAACCCCAAGGAAAAGAGAGTCAGGAAGCAGATAACTCACATTTCCATTGTGCTCTTGTAGTTCTGAAAAAATGAACACAAGAATTTGGATTCAGTCCTCACAAAGTTTAATAAAGCTTGACTTGCCTATGGCCCATTGTGAAATTAGGAACCATGGCCTGGAAGAGAGCCATGTTATCAGGGCCGGTTCTAGGCATAGACAAACGAGGCAGTCGCCTAGGGCACCAAATATCAGGGGAGGTTATCACAATATATTTCTTACCTTTTTTCTTCAGTTTTTCTTGTATATTTTTAGAAAAGGGGGGCAAAACTCAAATCTGGCCTAGGGCACCAAAAAGGCTAGAACCGGCCCTGCATGTTATAGAGGTATTTTTGCTGTATCAGTTGGTCTCAGTCATCAGGCTACAGGAAGAAACTCCGACATTACCTGCAGAAATGTGACATCATCAGCTGCTATCTGCTCCTCTAATGCTCTGACTTTGTCTGAAAGAGATGAGATCTCTCTGTTCATCTTCTCAATCTTCTCCTTCATCATCTGACTTTTCTGCTCCTCTTCTACCCTCAGTGCAGCTATCCTGGCTGCCTCTTCATCTCGTAGATACTGGTGAAGATTCTCAAACTCCTGTTTTATCTGCCTCTCTGTGTGCTGAGCCTGGGTCTGTTACAGCACATACATGTACATATTTCTTTTATGGTAATTACTTTTAAACAAACAATATCAATCCGACAGTACAATGAAAACATACACTGTATATATTGTAGCGTGTTCCATGTTCAGGCATGCAAGATGTTGATGTTAGAGAGCCTTGTTACTGGGCCAGTGTGGGGGAGCACCGCCTTTTGTGGGATAGGTGGGTGTGGTTTTGGGGGTGCTAGGTGTGTTTTGGGGTTTTTGGCGCTCTCTGAGCTGGGAATACACAGGGGACAGTCGTGTGTTTGATGGTTCTGTATTGGCGTGGCTGTGGCCAACAACAGCCGATATTAAACTTCACCCTAGTAAACAAGGGAGTCCGTCTTATTCAGTAGTGACCGCTACAATATGTTATTAGGCTTACTTTAATGTGTTGGGCCATTCTATCACAGCTGACTTTAAATTCACGAAAGGTCTTTAATTTCTCTTGTAAGTTCTTCAGTGTTTTGCTGATTTCACCCTGAAACAAATGATCAAATAGTCCAATGTTAGGACATATCCCACATTAAATTGTGTTATCGAGTTTGAAATTTAGGATTGGTGTTATACAGAGAGAAAGTGAACCAGTAATGAAACACATACAGTATATTATAAAAATGTATTATAAACCACTAACAGTGGTTGATAGTTTTATTTTTTAATTTGCATTTCAAACTGCCCTGAGGTGGGCTTATACACAAGGTAGGCTTATTCAAGATATTACTTTTTTAAACTTTCAGTAATTCAGTAATCTTACCTTCAAGTCAAGTACAGTCTCACTGATCTGACTGGCGTTCTGAGTTTGTCTCTGACTTCCCTCCTGTAGGAAAATCTCACACAGGTTTTTCAGATGTAGATTGAGTGGAGGTGGCTCCTGTGAGAATCTCTTTCTGCAGACTGGACATTCCCTGAATCCTCTGTCTTCCCAGAACTGCTCTAAGCACATTTTACAAATGCTGTGACTACAAGGTAGAATAAGAGGATCCTTGAAGATGTCATAACACACAGGACAGGAGAAGTCATCCTCTGAGAAAGAAACAGAAGCCATTTCCTCTAGTAGCAGCTGCTGTTGTTCTTGTTGTACAGTATCAGCTGTTTAAAAGCCTTCCTGTTCTTCCAAAGTCCTTAGTGTTGCATTCTCACTTCAGCTCTGCGTTAACCTTAATAACTGCCATTCAGAATAAATGGTCTATGGTCTACAGGAATGTTTTCCTGTTACATGCATTGCAGGTTTATAATAAACCAGCACTGCTTAGGTAGATAACATTGAACTCCCTGTCAAACTGGTTTTGGTGCTATTACTAGCATGTGACATGAATCTCTACATCAGCAGGGTAATTTATGCCAGTGCATCACAGCACCACAGCATCACAGCACCAATAACCAGCTGGTTAGTCTCCATGTAAACAATAAAATCATAAAAGGTAAATTGGCCTGAGCCCAAGAGGCATAAATGACAGAGAGAACAGGATACATGCACAGTTTGTAATCAGCTGTGTCCAGAGGTCAGTCAGTGTGTGTGGAGTTTAAATAATAATAATGATGAAAAAAAAAAAAAAACCAACAACAATAAAAAGCCAACTTCTTGACTGACATGCAAGATTGAAGTTGTGTTAAAATGAGAGTCATTAGTGTGACATTCTCTCTTCTGCTCTGTGTTAACCCTAATAACTGTCATTCAGAATAAATAGTTTATGGTCTACATGAATGTTTTCCACTGAAGCCATTAAAGACAGCTCTTCTCAGGTAGATAGACTTCCTATCAAACCGGCATGTGACATGCACACCACATCAGCAGGGTCATTTCAGTGCCAATAATGCAACATAACACCAGTAAGTCACCAGGTAAACAATTAAAGTCATAAAAGGCAAATGGGGCCTAAGCTCAAGAGGGATAAATGAGAGAGAGAACTGGAGTACATTGTGGAAGCCAACTGATTGTTGAAACAATATCACAGTTATATTCAAAATGTTATGTGTCTGGATAAATAAGAATGGAATGAAGTCTAAAATGCAACTAAGTTTGTAAAACAATGATAAGCACTCTGTCATGTCTGTTTTATGTAAATTTTGTGCAATGTAATGTATCAGGCTTTACAAATAATTGCTTTTTTTTGGAAATTGAAGGATGAATGGACTATTGAAAGATGTAGTTATCAACCCACTTTTTGGTAGTTTCATCCTACTTTTTTGACACAGGTGATGATGATTGAGGCGGTGGCCTAGAATTAGTAAAATGCCTGTTTGTTTGTCCTTGCCTGATGTAAATACTCAAAATAAAAGAATTTACCCATCTGTGTGATGGAACATCTACAGTTTAGCTCAACATGTTGGATTGGGTTGTACCATTCTTTTAGAGTGTATAGGGGGGAGAAAAATGGGGGAGAAATCCTGCCAATCTCAGGAAAATGACTCAGCTGACACATCCACCAAATTCATAATTTATGGATAAATGTTTCTTCAATTGAGTATGTTCAAATCAAACTGAAACAATTCCTCATTACCCTTTTCACAAGAGATTTGCACAAGAGCAAGTCTGTAACTATGCTTCTTGCATAAACATGCACTGAACTGCCCACATATTTTACACTCAGGAAAGTCAAGGAAAAAATAAAATTTGTTTTATCAATATTGATTACTTACATATTTGTTTAACAGAATGAAACCATAGACAAGTTACTGCGACACCCGTTGTCAAGTCAACACAAAGTTCTGATGAGATGACTAGGAAACAGAATACTCATTTAGTGGTAAGATTCTCAGTGGGACGCGTATACATTGAGTACCAAAGTATGGGAACACTCTCTCAGTGAAATTGTGGGTAAAAGTGTGCAGATGTGTGTTGTTATCAAGGTCATACAAGGTCACTTTGCCTCTGTCCCAGTCCAGTGTCACTCTGATCCTCTGAGGATTCTGCCCCACTTCAAGCAAAGCCTCTGGTTGTGGGCTCGAGACAACTCTATATTCACCATATTTATAATACACATACCAAAGTCCACTCCACTCTGTGATCATCCCTTTCCTCTTGGCTGATTCTGTCACCACACCTAGATCCCAATCTTGGTTGTGTCCAACCTCTACGTCCCAATAATGTGTCCCAGACTCAAAGCCCTCACAACCCAAGACATTTACATAGCAATCAAATCTCTCTGGGTTATCAGGAAGCTGCTGTCCCTCCCAACTATATGTTACAGAGGTTAGATCCTTAGACACAATGAGTTGTGGATGTGCAGTATAAGGATCCAGAGTCACAGGAGCTGCAGGGGGAAAAAAAGAGGTGAAAATTCATAAAGGTGATGATGGTGACAAAGATGATGATAATGATGCATGGCAAACCCTCTAAACAGCAAATAATACAGCCTGGAGCGCAGAACCCACAGAAATGTGATAGTCAGTAAGAAGAGGAGGATGCAGAGATGAAGAGGCTTGTGACCGTGTGTGTGTGTGTGTGTGTGTGTGTGTGTGTGTGTGTGTGTGTGTGTGCGCGTGCGTGCATAGAGAAAGAAAGATACTGATTTTGTGAGACAGATTATTTGTAACATGACTTACAGTACTGGAAGATCTTTCTCATCTTCTCCCAGATTCCCAGGTTTCCAAGGTACTTTGCTGAATTGATTGTTTCCGAAATTGTCTCTGGATCCTTCAGTTTGCACTGGATTCTGAATGAACAATACTTTAGTTACAATATTACAACAATATTTAGCTGTTGGGTTTGGCTAAGATTTTTTTCTTTAAAAAAATGAAAAATAGGAAGCAGGTATGTCTCACCTTCTCATTGTGTTGTTGCACGTCTAGAAAGAAGAAAACTTACAGGTTAAAGCAATTAGCATGCTAGGGCTTGAGAACTTCTAGAGTATGAATCTAACTCATTCAGGGAAATTGTGGCACCACATCTGATTCTGTACCAGGCAACTAATTTTGACCTTTACCTGCAGGAATGTAATATCATCAGCTCCCATTTCCTCTTCTATGGCACTGATTGTGTCTGAAAGAGATGAGATCTCTCTGGCCATCTCCTCAATCTTCTCCTTCATCATCTGACTCTTCTGCTCCTCTTCCTCCCGCAGAGCAGCTATCCTGGCTGCCTCTTCCTCTATGAGAATCTGGTGTAGTTTCTCAAACTTTTCTCTGATCTGCCTTTCAGTTTGTTGAGCTTGTAACTGGAATGCAACCATCTATCAATCAGGACATAGCTGTGCTGTAAGCATTGGTAGAAGTTGAATATATTATACTGTAACAGACTTACTGAGATATGCTGGACAGTGTTTTCACAAGTATGTTTGACATCTTTAAATTTGTTCATCTTCATCTGCAAGGGTTTCAGTTTGACTTTCAGCTCCTCCTAGAATTAAATTAACACACTCAGGAGTGGATAAATAGGCCTAAAACTCTCTCTCTCTCTCTCTCTCTCTCTCTGTCTCTGTCTCTCTCTCTTCAAGTGGTATTAGAAAAAATTAGATTTGTTAAAGCTATTAATTAGCCTATGATGTAATAAACGTATGTTCATCAAGAATGGTAAAACGTAGGCTAAAAACATGTTAATGTTATTATACTTTTGGATGAAAATTGAACTTATTGGGGTAATTGAAATACATGCTGTTAATTTTAACCTTAGATTAATTTAACAACAGGCCTCATAACCTTTTAGACATCCTTGCAGGCCATATGCATGAATGTAAGTTGGCCATCCAAGTTTTATAGTGTCATAAAGCGAAATGATGACATCTTGTGTTAGGAAATGAGCATTTCATCAACTACACACCACTGTTTCAGGAAGTCGTTTTTACTGCAACTAATAAAATCCTCCATCATTACAGCATTATTAAAATACTTTGCATCAGTCAACAACCACAAATCTTACCTTACGTTCAAGTGCTGCTTCATTAATCGGGCTGAAATTGTGTTTTTTATGGAGTTTAGAGTCTCGACACACCAAACACACAAGCTGTTTGTCATCCTCACAGTAGAGTTTGAGTTCTGAATGATGCACAGTACAGAGGGTTACCTTCTGTCTTCTCCCCCTTAAGAAACTTTCACACATGTTCTTCAAAAAGAGGTTGAGTGGAGGGTCAGTGTTTGTGGATCTAGTCCTGCAGACTGGACATTCCCTGAAGCCTTTACATTCCCAGAATGTCTTCATACAGCCTTTACAAATGCTGTGTGTGCATGTCAGAAGAACAGGATCCGTGTAGATGTCACAGCAAACAGGACAGGACAAATCTTTTTCCGACACTGACATGGAAGCCATTTCTTTTTCCAGTTTTTACACGCTGCTTTCACTGGAAAATTTGTAGTAATTCTAAAATTAAAACAGTCACAAGAAGATTGCCACAGTAATACTTAACATGCACCTTACAAAAACATAGCCTAGTATATGTTACTGTCAGTCTATTTCAAAAAACAAACATTCAGATTCAGATTCAGGTGACTTTATTTATCCCATTACTGGGCAATTCAGTTCCTCACTATCCCAACAGTGAAATACACAGACATGGCATTCATTATGACAATGACAATGGCAAGGCATAAACATGACAATGGCAATGACAAGGCATACTTCATGACAATGGCAATGACAGACACTGCATGGGGGGCAGGATAGGGAGAGGCCTCACGCATCCGCGCCTATAAGCATTTAAAAACTAGCTAATCAAATCCATTGTGTTCCTTTTGGTAGTTTGAGCCCAGAGCAGAGAGAGTCTCTTCCGATAGAATAGACACAGACGCGGACAGACAAGAGACATAAGCAGGGAAGATAAGGGAGAGGAGGGGTGAGAGAGAAAGTGCGACCGCCTCCGTTGAGAGCCAAGTGCCATACATAAACATAGAGCACGTTAAGTCCACTTCCTCTTTTGACCTGGAAATTGCAGGTGTCAAAAACAGGGAGGGACTTAAAGGGAGGGCTTTAAAACTTTCAAATGTTTCTGATTGGACAGTGCCATCTTAGGTCCTTAGTGCTGGATGTGGAGTCCATGGTGGAGTTCCTAGCCTTCTTGTGGGACAGACAAACTGACTGAAAAATTAGATGGCATAGTGCACCAACACCTTAACTTCAACATGCTTGTACTTAAATACAATTGGACATAATATTTATCATACTTTATTATTAGTTGTATTCTATTGTTATATATCATAACTGTCAATATATAACTTTGGTGATGGTATGTGCTGGTGTATGAGTTATGATATGCCCATTATGTTGATCCCTGGCTGGCAGATCACATGAGCAGATAGATAAAGGCAGATGTTAAGATAAGTCGCACTGAGCAATATGACCTCATCTAATCTCTTATCTAGCTTTATGATCTTTTAGACTGGTGGTGGGTGAGATTATATAGACGAGTGGACTTTCCGACCAGTCACAATGTGTTGTAAAGAACAAAGACAACACAATGATCACACTTGGTTTGTTTTTTCTGATCCTGTCTGTGCAGAGCATAGATTGCATTTCAGACAAGTGAGTTACAGTGCCAATAATCGATGTATTTTTTTCTCACAATGTGTTAATTATGCACTTTTGTATGTAAAATATATATTTTCTCAGATGTGGTGTAAGAATTCCGATTGATCACTGTTGTAGAGAATGTTTTATCGTATCTCACTGTATGCTTGCAGGTTTACACAGCAAAGAACCACTTGGAATTATGACTACACCAGATATCATCCAATGTCTGACGTGAGTTAATATTATCAATTTTGTTTCCACAGCTGCCTTTAAAGGACACTCTTAGACATGTTCCATAACTTACAACAAACAACAACTAATATGATTAATCTATTAGTTGACTAATTCTATTCCTGAACAAACAAACTTGCTACATTTGGCATTTGTAATGTTACAGTGGAATAAAAGCCTTGTGGAAACAGCTAATGAAACTCTTTTTAAAAAAAAATCTGTAAATGAATTCATGTTATCACAAGATCCTTTACAACCTCTAGTTCATCTGAGCCTTCCATTGCACCTACTCTTCCCACCCATGTAGGCTACAGTCCTATTTACCCACAAACGTTTGGGATTATTCAAAATACATGGACCAACATTATATTGTTCTGTTAAAATAAAGACAAAGAATCATATTTGTTTCTAGGACCTTTGCATACTGGGTAGACAGTGATGATATATCTGTACTACTGGAAGTTCCACATTGATAGAATGCCCCTTTTTCTTGTGTTTCATCAGATCTCTGATTGGATGGAACGTATGGTGGCAGAGAACCCTGAGCTGGTGTCCTCCTCAGTGTATGGAGAGACCTTTGAGGGCAGAAACATCACATACCTTAAGGTGACGTGTCAGATTGATGCTCTAATTGAGTCTTTAATTGAGTCTCCAATTGATTTTTTGCCTCAATAGTTTCTATATTTCTCAATGAGGATAAAACCCTATAAACTGATATAAGGAACTACAAATCGTAGTGCACTGCAAGCATGTCCTGCTGTGTTCCAGATTGGCCTAGCCTCTGAGGGTGTGGAGAAGAAGAAAGCTATCTGGATGGACTGTGGGATCCATGCCAGAGAGTGGATCGCTCCTGCCTTCTGCCAGTGGTTTGTTAAAGAGGTATAGCCTACTGAAAATCACTATTCACTAATCACTATGATCAACCCACAACACAACACAATTTTTGTTTGTTTGCATGTTTGTTTTTCCAATGTTTATGTTTATTTTATTTATTTATTTGTCACATTTTTTATTTATCTATTTATTATTTATCATAGATCTTACAGCGGTACAAAACTGACGAGAAGTTGAATGAGATGCTGAAGAACATGGATTTCTATGTCACCCCTGTTCTCAACATTGATGGTTACATGTTTAGCTGGGTAAATGAAAGTGTAAGTACTGCACAAGTCAAATCATGAATGTCATCTTTCTCTGAATTTGAGGTTGAATAGACATCAAAGACAGACAGACAGACAGGCAGATAGATGCGTTATAAATTCCGATCAGACTTTCGGAATGTTACTGAAAACGTGCTTTACAGGTCTCAAAATTAGAGTATTTTGGATAGCGTGTTAATTTTATTAATTCAATGTAAAAAATCCTATCCTTCCTATCTCACGAAATTAGAATCTTCACAATGTAGCCTATGTTTCACGTTTTTCATTGAATTGCTGAAATTAACAAACCTTTCCATAATATTCAATTATTATTTTTTAAATCCAGATTAGAACACAGAACTGAATGGGGGTTTTGGCCAAATGGCTTTGAAATAGTATCTGTCTCTTCATTTAGACTCGATTGTGGAGGAAATCAATGTCAACGCCCCCAGAAGGATGTTCCTGCCATGGCGTGGATCTCAACAGGAACTTCAATGCCAACTGGGGCAGTAAGTTTCAACTCACTATAGTGTGCAAGACGTGTACCTTCTAGTCTTCACCCTACTATACAGGAAAACTCACACATATACAGAAAAAATATCAGAGATCTGGGAGAATGGTCCATCATTCAAATGCTAAATTGTGAAACAATAGATGCTAAATTATAAAACGATAGATGCAAAGAAATGAAACCATACTAAATCATAGACTGAAAAATTGGGACACATAACTCTCACAATTTATGCGGCATAAACTAATCTACAAGATATACCAATAGAAATTGTTGGCGCAAACGTAAATGCATGAATAACCTACACACTGTATGCATTCTTAAATTCTGTCTCTGTTCCCTAGCTATTGGGGTGTCTAGAGACTGCTGCAGTAACACCTACTGTGGTTCTGGGCCCGTGTCGGAGAAGGAGGCCCAGGCAGTGACCCAGTTTGTGGGCAGCAGAGTGGACCAGATCCTGTGTTTCCTCACCATCCACTCTGCAGGGCAGCTGCTGCTTATGCCATATGGGCACCCACAGATATCAGCACCCAACTCTGACGAGCTGGTGAGTCGCTCTACAAGTGTCATGGACACATACTGTACAAACACATGCAGGTGTGCATGTCAGGGGTCAGTGGCGCCTCCAGGCGTACGGCTGTATGCACTGTGCGTACCTTCGGGGGGAGAGAGAGAGAGAGAGAGAGAGTGAGAGAGAGAGAGAGAGACGCGCAAGCGAGAATCGGGCGGAGAGATTTGTCATTTGTCATGAGATTTGTCAAGTTCTGAAGTAGCCTACTGAAATGTTTTAAATGTGTCAATAGGCAAATTTATTTTTAGGAGTTAACAGGTTTGCATGGCCGTAGGCTATCTATCGACGACATGATGCGATTTCGCTCTAGTCTACTCTATTTGTGATTAATGTTTTCATGTAGGCTATTCGCCTATTTTCTTTTGTTTGAAAGCTCGAGAAAAGCGGTAGGGCCTATCCTTTTTGGCGAGTGCCCATGCATGCCACGCCGATATCACTCTAGGCTATGCATTATAATAGTAATGTAGTGGGCATCCTTCGTTTCGCGCACCAGTGGAATGGAGAGGGCAGGGGCAGAGGCCCTATTCCCACACGGGCAACTATAGTGCAAGAAGTTGGTGAAGTCTAAACCACGCCAGTAATTCCTTCGAAATAAGCATACTTCATTCATAATATTGTTAATCCAACCCGACAATATCATAAACAATTTCCTGGGTTGTGCGAAATCTTCGCTTGCCTACATTTCAAAACAACAGCATCAAAGCGCTTAGACCTAATTGATGCATGCATGATGTCCTCTACCTTCAACAGGATAGGCTGCTCACAAACCCAAATGAACTCTCCTATGCGAATGTGAGAACCAGGAGTCTCCATTTTTCCAAGACACGTCCTTGCCATATAATGACAAAAAAGTTGGTGCTCCCCATCAAGTAACGCAGTGCCGCCCGCGCGCATGTGTGTGTGTGTGTGTGTGAATGCAACAAAAGTTCACTGTCGAGTTTATCATTCATAGTCTATGTAGGCTAGATAATGTTCATGTAAGTCAATTTTAAAATTAAATTTCAAGTTCACGTTGTATATAAGTAGATTTTTACAGAAGAACTGCTGGCGCACGCACACTTTTTTTTTTTTTTTTTGCGGGGGTGGGGGGGTATTTGTGCGTACCCTACAGTTCCATCCTGCAGGCGCCCCTGTCAGGGGTCTAGCACTAACTCCTGGGCCCTGTGCACAAGCAGTGGCCATGGGCCCCCCTCACAGTCTGGAGTACAATATCAGATTCTTCAAAGGCCCCCCTCCCTCTTAGGGCCCTGGTAACTCGCCCCCCCTTGTCCCCCCACTACAACGCCCCTGGCACAGGCATACACACACACACACACACTCACGCATTGTGAACACATGTATACACCCGCACACATGCACACACATGAACGCACTCACACACACAGACACACATCTATAAATCATTGACCTTTATAGATATCCACAGAGAAATGGCTGCATTTAACCCAAGCCAGGGCCTATTTAACAGGCAAGTGCTTCCTTCACAGAGAGCAGTGGGCCAGGCTGCTGCTGAAGCCATGAAGGCTGTGCATGGAATGACCTACAGAGTGGGGACCTCTCCTGAGATTCTATGTGAGAGACAGACTTTGTTTTTTCTCTGCTGGTCAATGTCTGGATTCATGCTTAATTGTATTGAGTGTATATATCCCCATCCCACTGTCTGCCTTCCTGCCAGATTTATCTGTCTACCTGTTGAGTGAAATAGGTGTTTTATTTTGTCTATAAGTCTGTCCACTTGTTGACTCCATCTATGCATAGCCTCTTGTATGAAAGCACACATATAAACACCATCTCCGCTTCCATCTTTTGGTCTCTAGATGCCAACTCTGGTTCCTCTCGAGATTGGGCTCGTCTAATAGGGATCCCCTTCTCCTACACCTTTGAGTTGAGGGACACAGGCGAGTTCGGCCACCTCCTCCCGGAGAATCAGATCCAGCCAACCTGTGAGGAGGCCTTTGAGGGAGCTCGCTTCATCATCACATACGCCCACGACAAGGCTTTCCACAACCGCACTGAGATCGGAGCCGCCGGTGCAGTTAGAGCCTTCTGGGCCACCGTCCTTGCATCCAGTGTTGCCACTTTATACTTGTTGTAAATAGAATAATGGCGACAACAACCTGCAGATGAAGGAAAAGCATACAGTATAAGTTCATCCTCAACATCACTTATCAAACCTCTTCATATCATCCACAGACACATAATATACATTTAAAAAGCTAAGTGTTGTAATGAGTGATTATTAAAGGCTAATGAATAAAAATTATGGCTATGATTTAACAGGGGCCGTCCATTATGGCTATGATTTAACAGGGGCCGTCCTGAGCAACCCCAACCCTCCCAATTTCTTTTGACTTTTTGATGTACTCATGTAAATGCTATTTGTTAATCTATTAGTGTAAATGCATACCTAACTGCTACAAGAAAGGTGATGGTTTGAAAGCCCAAGCTCCCTTCTTCTTTCCCTTTTCCCACCAGTTGTGTGTGAGACTTCAACTCTGCAACAAGCAGTGGCACCTAAACTAATTTATTCTATGTCATTACCTCTCATTTTTTAAATAAAATTTTTTTTTAAAAAAATCCTCTAACCCGTTACCATAAGGCTTTAATCTGAGCCTGTTTATGGCGAGCCGGAGCACTCCCTATTAATGCCATTCAACCTGCAGTTCCAATCGCAGTTCCGCTATGGGGCGATCGTGAGTCAGTGGAAAATCAATGGGCACCTATGAGGTATCAGGCTAAATGTATATGCTAAATGCATTCTACTTTTAGCATCTTGGACATTAATTTTCCATCAAAAATTAAATTTATTGATACATATGTCCATTATGTTTCTTATTCTGTGAGCAATTTTTACCCCTGACTGACAAGCATTCTATTGTTGACTCCTAGCATTCTACCCTATTCTGGTGAATATCCACAGGGAATGACTTGCTGTGTCGCATGTGTAGACTTTGGAAGAGATTTTATAAATTAACAAAAAAATCTAAAAATGTTATTTGAGGACTAGAAATGTACCATATCTAAAGAAATGCAGCATTTATGGGTGCAGCTGCATAGAACCCCGTCAATTCTTCACTTTCTCACGCGTCCTCTAGTTGCAATAGGCCTTCTATTGGATGTAATAGGAGAGTGCTTGTTTTCCCCCATTAAAAAGTTCTCTGCTTTCAATCACTGCACACTTCTCACATGACAGCCTTTACTCCACTAGTTAATGCCACAGATTCTTTAGAAGCCAGATATTTTGTGTTCATAGATACAGACGGCAAGTCTGACCACGCCCACAAATATAGCTCCGCTGTGGGGGAATTAGAGAAAAATAGTTCCATCATGGGGGAAAGAGCAGGCTCACACAGTGGAGAAGTCAATGGCATGCTAAGCTAGAAGTTACACTGAGCACCATCTACAAGGAGCCTGACTACATTTTTGAAGGCAATGCCTGAAGGTAGTAATGATGGTCAGATGGTCCGATGTGAATTCTGAACCTGACACCCCTCCAAAAGCGATACTGATGACAATTTAGATGATGTTTGTTAGCTTCATTAGCTTGCTAACTAGCCAACTTCATTGATCACCACAATAAATGCAGCTAACTTTAGCTTGCTTAACTGAGCTAATCAGACTTGTGATTGAAAGTTGCTTTACTTTTGACAGGAGCAGAGACAGCTGATGACATTTCTGTTAGTGTAACTGCAATAAACAAATGATGGGGAAATTATTTTAGTCAAAACACAAGCAGGCAAACAGGTCATGATTAGACAAAACATCTAATATGGACTTTGTCTCAATATTTACTAAGCGATCTTTTATTGCTTAAGCAACTTTCTCTACCTTGTCCATTCACCATAATCGTTAAATTGGCCTCTGTTATCCCCCACGCTGACTCCACCGCTCGCATTTTAGGGGCGTTAACCGTACTTGCCGTCTGTATCCATGGGAGCAAAGTGGAGTTCATCTGAGCAAGCTGTCACTAGCCTTGCCACGCCCTCCCAGTGAGCTTCCACCCTAATCAGTGACAGCTGGCGCCCCAATCAATCAACCTCAGTAGTTCCTCACTGTAATTTATGTTTTTGGATTTTGTAGAGAATCACATAGTCTTGACAATAATATGAAATGGGCAGGGGGCTTTGGTGATCATAAAGCTATGTCCAAAATGTACATCCATTACTCAGAAAAATATCATATTTGGCATGTCCCTCATGACTCCAGGAAGTGGGTCCTTATGGTTTATCTCCCTGATAAAGGATCTCTGGTAACGCTGTTGCCTGACATTGCCAGTGATGTCATCATTGTTGTAATCAGGCACACCTGTGGGAGCAGGTTGTCCGTTTGATCTAGCAGAAAGTGAATGGCAAGACTGGTCGTGGTCTACATTTTTCACTTGGAATAAAGATAACGTTAAGTAGGCTAGCTTTAGACCTACAGATTTCTACACAAGGAAGGAATAGCACAGGACTTTGTGATTCCATGAAGATTGTGTGCAGTGTAGCATTACCTGTGCACACGTTCAAAGCGATGGGGGGGATCTTTCATCTGTCATTTGTTGGACTGGAATTTCTTTTCCTGTCTTTGCAGATTATCGGATCTATTCCAGACAAGTGAGTTGGCTTTCCACCATGTTGGTGTTAACATTCTGTAGGCTAAATGACTGTGAAACTGTGTACTTGAATGAGTGAGTGTTTCAGGTGTCATTGTGCAAGCATTGCTTCTTCTTGGTATCCATAGACCTTAATCAAGTTTAAACTTGCTTTGCCTGCAGGTATGTGAACCACAAAGTCTCAAATTACTATTACAGAAAATACCACACTATGACAGAGGTGAGCAAACACTTCAATCTCAGAGTTTTGATTGAAAGCTTTTTTCAGCAACATCACTTGGTCTTTTGGGTGACCAGACATCCTCTATTGCCCGGACATAGGCTAACGTTACTCTTTTTGAGACCTAAAAACTTGTCCAGGCGGAATTTCAAAAATGTCTGGGATTTTGTTCAAAGGGCCACGTTGGGTTTTAGATTTTGACTAACATGCTGTGTAAACTGTAAATTGGCAAGTCTCAAACAAGTAGCCCCACTCTCTTCAGAGGACATGCATTTGTTTACTGATTGATCAACAGATTTGATCTATCAGTCACCTTGGCTAAATGAAAAAATATTTTATTTTGTGGGGGCTCCACAGGCCTGATTTAAATAGTTCAACAGGCCGGTTGTGCCAAAAAACATTTATAGTCATAAATTAATTATTGAAGATTATATTACATTTGTATATAATCATGTTAATGTGATTTAATGTGTCAAATGTTTAGGGATATTTAAAGGGTCTTTTTTCTATCACTGGGTTTGCACTTTCAACTACGCACTTTATCTATAGAAGCGAATTTGGATGCTCCAAACATTATACTGTTGTACTCCTGTTGATGACAAAAAATACTCAAATTGAATTGAATTGAATTGAATGATTTAAAATGAACCATTGCTGCTATTACAAATTATTTGCATGCATGTACAACTGATCTGGAGTGTTTTGTAGATTCTCTCTTGCTCCTGCTGTGGGTCAAACTTTGATGCTGTCCAACACAGAGGTCTTGATACTGGTGTTTGTGATGGTAGCCTATCATTCTTCTCCCTATCTCCTCAGATCTCTGATTGGATGGAGCGTATGGTGGCAGAGAACCCTGAGCTGGTGTCCTCCTCAGTGTACGGAGAGACCTTTGAGGGCAGGAACATCACATACCTCAAGGTGACCCGTATCCCCTTCTCCTTCTGTGTCTGACATGCATTGACCATTTCCCCGTCTATACAGCTTAGGAATCTGACATTATTGACATGCTAAGTAGAATCCGGTGGAATCGCTGACATTTTGTGAGTCCCCGCTACCTCCTCCTGTACGAAATGCTTGATGTAATGGTCTTTCTTACTGGCGTTATGTCGCCACAGATATAAAGTAGTGTAGAGAGGAAAGAGTTTGTGACAACAACCCCATTTTCAGAAGTTAATTTGCTCCGTGTTATGAAGATGAGACAATAACAAACGACCGTTTTCAATGTATTCTCAAAGACGAAGGTGTAAACTGGCCTCACTTTATCGCCCCCTACCTAATATAAGCTCTATAGAATCATCAAAGAATCATACTTCCTCAACAGAGCTCTTATGGATAGATCATAAAATATGCATGTATGCAACGAAACAAAAGTCAAAGCCAGTTTTATTGTAAATACTTTAACATGTATCAAACATACAAAGACAAACAAAACCTGTTTGTACTGGTTGTATATATATATATATATATATATATATATATATATATATATATATATATATATATATATATATATATGATGTTTACAAATATGATTCTGCATTTTGAAGATACTGCATGAATCACTATTAGCATGGACTTTGATGTATGTTTACTGGATGTCATAGACCAAGTTGAAGGAGATAATTTGCTCTGCTGTGTTCCAGATTGGCCTAGCCTCTGAGGGAGTGGAGAAGAAGAAAGCTATCTGGATGGACTGTGGGATCCATGCCAGAGAGTGGATCGCTCCTGCCTTCTGCCAGTGGTTTGTTAAAGAGGTAGCCTACTGAGAATCAGTCTGACTGTCTTATGTCCTATTATACTAATTATTATTGTCAAGACCCTGGATGGATGATTTCACATTATTTCAAAGAGAAAATATGTAAATGAAAATCTCATATTTGTTGTGGATCTAAACTGGCTTCCACTTTACCTGATTTGTGGCTCAGATTTTACAACGATACAAAACAGATGAAAAGTTGGGAGAGGTTTTGAGGAACATGGACTTGTACGTCACCCCTGTGTTGAATGTTGATGGATACATCTACAGCTGGATCAATGACAGTGTGAGTCTAAAATAAGATAAGCATAATCTTCACTAAATGAACATACTTTGTACATCATCCTCCCATGATATCCATCCAACTACAGTGTCTTCTGAATAAGCATATAGAATTAACATTAACAATACAGTATAACCAACAAAGTGAGGAGGAGCCCTGTGCTTCCAACATATTATTCCATTATTTTCAATACAACCTATGTTCCCATGTTCAATGTTTCTACACACACAAATTTAATGGATAAAAATACTAGGCTTACACATGTCTGACCTATCCGTTTTGTTTCATGAATGGTTCCGACTTCCAATTAATTGGTCTATGGTTAAATACATTGTTAGACCAGAGCGTGGAGGAAGTCCAGGTCGGCACCCACTGCGAACTGTTCGTGCCATGGCGTGGATCTTAATCGGAACTTTGATGCCAACTGGGGAAGTAAGTTTTAGTATGACTTAAAGGAGAAAATCAGTGTGTATCATTCCAATGTTCTTTGAGCAGAAAGGGTAATAGATTAGATTAGATGTCTTTATTGTCATTCAATACAAATTCAACAAAATTTTGTTGTAGCATCACCTTGGCTCGTTACAAACACCACACGCATTAGACAGGACAAATGTAGACATTCAATTCAATTGTACACAGAGAATTTAGCAGGCAGACAGTGGTTGTTTCCACACAGTTCTATGTGCCTATAAGATTATATGGCTGAAAGTGCTTAATGCATACCAATTCTATACTAAATAAATATATAAAATACACATTTAGGCAGAAAAAAAGCACAGAGATGGCTAAAGTGCTGTGTGCAAGAGTTAAAAATACAGAACTAGCAGCAAGTAGGAAAGAGCAGCAAAGATGTCCAAAGTGCTATGTGCATGACAGTCTGTAATAAATAAGTGGGTAAACTCTAAAAACAGTCCAGAACAGTCCAGTAATCTAGTGAGGCAGGCCAAGTGTTCTGAGTGCATGTATACAGCCTGTTAGGAGTGTGTCTGTTTGTGTGTGTGTGTGTGCGTGCGTGCCCACTACAGGGTGGTGGGATTGGTATGAGAAGCTGCTGGAGGTGGGGAAGGGCAGGGGGTGATGGCTCTGACAGCTCTTGGGAAAAAGCTTTTGTTTGTGGTGGCCCTAATGTTTCTGTACCACTTGCCTGATGGCAGCGGTGCAAACAGACTGTGGCCTGGATTACTGGGGTCCGTTGCTATGGCCTTGGCCCTTTTCTTGACCCTGCCCTCATAAATGGATTCCAAGTCTGGGAAGGGGCAGCCAGCAATGCCCTGTGCTGTCCTCACCACCCGTCCCAGACTCTTCCTCTCTTGCGCTGTGCAGCTTTATTGTGAATTGCTGCCCTATTTTCTTACATTGATCGATTTGGGAATCGCACCCTGGGACGGGAAAAACAGCATCCAATCATTTTGAGCATCCCAATCAAAATTATTGAACAACGATATGTCTATCAAACTCAACTGTCGTTTGGCACCCGTCCTGCCCCCGCTGCGCCATAGACCTGTACATCGGGAGGCAGGACCTCAACACAAAACTGAGTGTGTATTTCCACAGGCAATGGGAACACTACTCTGCCCTACCTTTAAACGGCTCTTCAGCTGTTCAGTCTGTCAGGGAATAGTTTCCTATCGGAGGACAATACATTATCCTTTACTAATTACCTCCGCCAAGGAGGTTATGTTTTCCCCGGCGTGTGTGTCTGTCTGTGCTCCACATGACTCGAAAAGTACTGCACGAATCTGGATGAAATTTTTGGACAACGTGGGACAAGTAAGAACTGATTCAATTTTGGTGGCAATCGGTGATCCAGAACACCTTCCAAGACCACATTGTCTTGGCGGAGGTTTGCGCTCTCCGGCTTTTCTAGTGCGCATATTGGGACCCAAACATTTCTCAGAAGACAGATTGGTATGATATTGTGATTATGTGATGAAATCTGTTTAATGAAATCTGAAATTGTTCTTCAGCTGTGGGGGTGTCTAGAGACTGCTGCAACGTCACCTACTGTGGTTCTGGACCCGCGTCGGAGAAGGAGGTCCAGGCAGTGACACAGTTTGTGGGTAGCAGAGTGGACCAGATCCTGTGTTTCCTCACCATTCACAATGCAGGGCAACTGCTGCTCCCACCATATGGACACCCCAATATGACAGCACCCAACTATGATGAGCTGGTGAGACTAGTCTTACAAATGCACGCATCCACACACACACACTTTTGCTCACATACTTAAC
>JAODXP020000016.1:6159312-6218025 GCA_027497455.2 Sardinella longiceps | reverse complement strand
CCTGCAGGAATGTGACATCATCAGCTCCCATCTGCTCCTCTATGGTTCTGATTAAGTCCGAAAGAGATGAGATCTCTCTGTTCATCTTCTCAATCGTCTCCCTTCATCATCTGACTCTTCTTTTCTTCTTCCTCCTTCAGTGCAGCTATCCTGGCTGCCTCTTCATTTCGTAGAAACTGGTGAAGCTTCTCAAACTCTTTCTTTATTTGCTTCTCTGTGTGTTTTGCCTGAGTCTGGAAGATTAAATCCAATAAGCATTTCATTGTTAACGATAGCAACATGTCAGTAGATCTACTAGTTCCATAATCAGCCAAATTAATGTCTTCATGCAATGGACCATCAAACAAGGTCAAAGGTAAAAAGTTTCGTTCACCACCTTGATATGTTTCAATGTCTCATCAAATGCTATTTTTTCTTCTTTTATGGCCTTCACTTTACAATGTAAGGGCTGCAATTTGATCTTGATTTCTTCCTGCAAAAAAAAAAAAAAAAGTATTCAAATAGCTTCATGGTTCAAGCTGGAAAATGAACTACATTACAATGATTAATTTAGCACTCTACAAAAGTGAAATACAGTCAATAATCAATTACTTCAGGACCATAACTCAGAGCAACTTAGAGCTAAATATTGTTTCCATGCTAGAGTCTTTAACCACTATACTACATTTGACCAGGTGAATCTGTGATACTCCTGAAGAAGTTTGCATAGATAATTTTGTTCACCTCTGGTGACATAAAACATATACACTCCTGCCCATCAAGTGATATGTTTGTTCACACATACACCGAACATGAGGGCTCAAGATCGGTATGGTAAAGTGAAAGTCTCACCTTGCAGTCCAGAGCAGCCTCACAGATGGGGCTGAAGTTGTGGAATCTGTGTAGTTTTGAGTCTCGACACACCAGACACAAAAGCTGTTTGTCCTCCAGACAGAAAAGATTAAGTTTCTCATTGTGCAGCCTGCAAAGCACCTCAGACCCTGCTGAAGCTCTCTGACTTCTCTCCAATAAGAAGGTCTCACACAGGTTCTTTAAATGGAGGTTTCTGGGAGGATCTTCATTTGACAATCCTCTACAAACCGGACATTCTTTGGTTGATTTGACTCTCCAGAACTTTTGTAGACAGAGTTTACACACACTGTGACTGCATTTCATGAGAACAGGATCCTTAAATATGTCACAGCACACCGGACAGGAGAAATCCTCCTCTGAGAACATTCTGGAGGCCATTTGTATGTCTTCAGACGTTTAAAGTCTTACTCCAACTCTCAGGAATGGTGTCTCAGTTTGACTGTTTCCTGTCTGGACCTGTTTTTGGGGGACGGGTTTGACAAAAAACGAACTGGTCTCCCTCTCTCTCCCTCACCATTTCAGTGGAAACACATAGGGGAGGAGTTGGCTCTCTGTAGCAGCTGCCAGCTGTGACTCACTCACTCTCTCTCTCTCACTCACACTCACACACACACACACACACACACACACACACACACACACACAGCTCTGAGGAAGAGGAAGCACATGTGTGAAACACACAGTTCAGTGTGTGTGCCAGGGGTGGGCTGGGCCTTAGTGGTGGGCACCAGAGAAGGACGTCCTCCATCAGAGTACATCACACTAAAGGTTTCCTCATGGTCCTGTAGCCGTCATATTCATGTACACAATGTTCCTTCCAGGCCCAGTTTGTTTGTTTGGCTTTCCAAAGTATCTCAGAACATGCTTGTACCTATAGTGTTAATCTATGGATCACATGTACTGTATATCTGCAATCGTATTTGTGATGAAACGTGTATGTACGGGTCTACATGGTAGCCACGTTATTGCCTCCACTCATGACAGTATTCAAAATGTTCTTTAAAAGCAATGGTTTTTGGAAAAGGTCAGCAAACACACCACGTAAGATGCTGTTAAAAACCCAGCCCAGGCCTTGTCCATTGGAAGTGCATGTACGAATTTATCATTTGAGAAATACCAGTCGGAGTTAATCAGCAAAATTGGCAGAGACCATAGAAACCTCATGCAAACACTGCACCAAATTATATGTATTATTATTGATATTTATTTATTAATATGCATCATATTGATCACATTTTAAAAGGACAACCAGACAGGCATGTGTGCACACAGCTTTGCCCTCTTGACTTGCATATTTTCCAAGATTATAAAATGAGGTGATAGAAGAAACATTACTTTCATCCTGCATCTTAACAATCATGGCAGTCTATTTACAAGGTCTTGATATTGTAGGGTTAGTGTGCGGAGAAATGAAAGTCATGAGAAAGTCACTCTAACCTCATCTAACTGGGCTGGTCCAGGATCACTCGGGCCTTCACTGGTAAGATCCTCAACGGAGCAAGAGATGAAAAATATGGAAAGAGTCTCTCAGTGAAGGTGCAGTTGAAGGTGTGTAAAAGATTGTTATCGTCAGGATTTGAGAATAAAATCTGCCCATTTTTAGAGTCCAGAGTCACTCGGATCCTCTGGGCGGGTTTCTTGTTCTTTGGAAGAGGCTCTGGTTGCTCTGGGGTGAAACATGATTCATATCCGCTATTCCTATAACTCACATAATAGAAACCATCACTAGCGTTTATGTTTCCCTTCCTTTGAGCAGACTCCGTCATTACACCAAGGAACCAATGTGTGGTGTTCACAACCTCCACGTCCCAGTAGTAAGTCCCCGAGTTAAACCCTTCAGAACCCAAGATGCAAGCATACACATCAAATCTCTCCGGGTTATCAGGAAGCTGCTGTTTCTCATCACCTAGTAGCACGCTGGTCAAATCATCAGACAGAATAAAATGGTCGGCAGCAGTGTTGGGATCAAGAATCACTGGAGCTGCAGAGAGAAAGAACATCTAAGCTGAACTCAGACTGAGGACATGGACTTGAGTCATAGCCAATATTTCTCAAAATGGTCTGTTGTTGTGTTACATGCTATATGATATGGCTTATAGTGTAGCAGTAGTTCAATGTGTGTGTGCTTCAATGAGTGTGAGTGTGTATAAGTAATTGAGAGAGAGAGAGAGAGAGAGAGAGAGAGAGAGAGAGGGGGAGAGAGAGAGAGAGAGAGAAAGAGATAGAGAGATCAGGACTCACTGTATTGAACAATCTCCTGCATCTTCTCCCAGACTCTGAACTTGAGGTTGCCCAGGTGCTTTGCCACATTGATCAGAGCTCCTGAAACCCTCTCAGGATCCTGCAGTGTGCACTGGGCTCTGGAATAACATTCAGGAGTCAGGTATGGAGGGTTGGGCTCAGAAGAGTGAAAGAAGAGGTAGAGCTCTCACCTTTCCATTGTGTCCTTGTAGTTCTGGAAAGTAATGAGGAAAATAGTAAATAAAATGAAAACTAATACTTATTAGCTAGTATAACCTAGATAAGGGATACATTCTGTGAGGCAGTCATTATCATGGAATATTCTAACAGAGCGATGCAGCGCTGCCTGGGATGTGGTACCACTCTGATGGGAGATATTTCCACGATAATGACAATTATCCTGCTTATTACACGGCTACTGTAGATATTATCATTACCCATCAGTATAAATTGAAATGTAAAAACATTTTCCTGCTTTATAAAATCAAAGATGAACCCCATATTGACGTGGAAACTACTGAGGGTTCATCAATAAAATATACAGGGCGTGTTCAGAATGATGCTTCAGAAAGGATAGGTTTGGTTACCTGTAGAAACAGGCCATCATCAGTTCTCATCTGCTCTTCTATGGCTCTGATTGTGTCTGAAAGAGATGAGATCTCTCTGCTCATCTTCTCAATCTTCTCCTTCATCATCTGACTCTTCTGCTCCTCTTCCTCCCTCAGCGCAGCTATCCTGGCTGCCTCTTCATCTCGTAGAAACTGGTGAAGCTTCTCAAACTCCTCCTTGATCTGCTTCTCTGTGTGCTGAGCCTGAGTCTATAGAACACGTCTCATAAAGCATTTTATCTTTAGAGGTGTCATTTCAGTAGGCTGCTTCCAACCAGGCAACTTATTCCTTCACTTTCTGAATGCTGATCAAATGCAAAAATATTTATTCATACCTTAATATGTTTGGCTGTTTCATCAAAGGCAAGTTTAGTTTCCTTTAAACCCTGCAGTTTGTGATGCAATGGCTGCAGTTTGATTGTGAGTTCTTCCTGCAGAAAAAAAATACTTCTTTTAGTTAAGTTTCAAGAATTTTTCAAGTTTTGTACGATTACATGCTAGTAAACCTCAGCAATAAAATATATATTTAAATTTACAGACAGTGTAACCCTGCCCATACTATCCCTTACAGACATTATTACAAATACCAATCTGTTCATAAAGCATAAGATCTAAATACAAAAATGTACCTACATGCATTGCATTTAGAAATGTACCATTAGATTACAGTCTTTTCCAAATATTATTCAAGTGTAAATATAATGGTGTAATGTCTTTTCTGGTCGCATTACTTGTAAACCTTCATAAGTCCACATTCACTTTTTGTTTTGAATAACATGATTTAACATAAAATCAGAAACATCCCACCTTACAGTCCAGAGCAGCCTCACAGATGGGGCTGAAGTTGTGGAATCTGTGTAGTTTTGAGTCTCGACACACCAGACACAAAAGCTGTTTGTCCTCCAGACAGAAGAGCTTGAGTTTCTCACCGTGCAGAATGCAGAGCACCTCAGTCCCTGTAGTAGCTCTCTTACTCCTCCCCTGTAAGAAGGTCTCACACAAATTCTTTAAATGAAGGTTTCTGGGAGGATCTTCATTTGTCAATCTTCTACAAACTGGACATTCATTCGATGCTTTGGCTTTCCAGAACGTTTGCAGACAGTGCTTGCACACACTGTGGCTACATGGCATGAGAACGGGATCCTTAAAAATGTCACAGCATACGGGACAGGAGAAATCTTCATCGCAGAACATCCTGGAAGCCATGCTGGTAAAATTTTGTTGACATCAGCTACGTTTAGATCAGGGACGTTTGGTCTCGGAATTCTGTTCATGTATGACTGTGGGGGAAGAGCCGCACAGTGTACATTGGAAGATAAAAGTGCAAATTTGGATGTCTCAAAAGTGCAAAAAATTAAATGACTATTGTCAGAAACAAGCGGTTGAAATTGTTCAGCTGGTGACTTGTTCCTGTCTGAAACACTTTTAGGGGGAGGGGACTGACAAAAATGTCCGTGGTTGTGTCCAAAGGTTGGGGAAAAAAAAAAAAAAAAATCTCCTACAGTTATCACAGGCAAGAGTGAGAGAGGGGCGGGCCTGGGTAGTGGGAGGCACTGAAGAAGGAAGCCCTTTAGATTGCATCCACACCAAAGGTTTCCTCATGGTCCTGCAGATGTTGGCTTCATGTATACAAAGTTCATTCAGCCCCAGCCTTATCCTTTGAAGGGGACTACAATTAAGTACACAAATTTAATCATTTGAGAATTACCAATTCACTCAGTAAGTCACTCAGCAACACGGACTCAAAGTGAGTTTTTAATGCCACCCCAAGCAGACACAGCAACAACTTATTTTAGCTGGCAAACATGAGCATGTGTGCACACATTATTTAACATTCTATAACCAGCTGCTTTTGACACTGCATTCCAACAAAACAAATAAAGATAATTCCAAACCTTAATCAGCTCTGTCACACAGAAGTGCACTAATACTTTATTATTTTTTTCTTAAGTCTTTCTTAAGTGTCAATGCATGACGAACATTTTTAACTCAGATCTCAGTTTTATTTCACATAAGAAAAAAAACACAAGTCTTCTGTGGTAAGATCTTCAGAGGACAGTGATCACACTCGACAATAAAGTAGGGAAACAGTCGCTCGGTGAATGCGCTTGTGAAAGTGACTATGTCTGAGTGATCATCATAGTCGGAGAATGATAGTGTTCCTCTATTCCAGTCCAGCTGCACTCTGACCCTGTGGGGTCTCTGCTTTATTTGAGGGGTCAACGAATCCAAATCAGAACAGGCTGTGTATTCTTCATAGCAATACTCCAGATACCACCGATCACCCCACTCATTGCCCGACAGAATGTCAGACTCAGGTACCACACCCACTTGCCATGAAGTGTTCTCCCCAACCTCTACGTCCCAGCAGTGAGTGCCCGAGTTGAAGCCCTCAGAGCCCAGCACTATTGCAGAATCAACAAATGGGATGAACCACAGATCATTTTCACCATCGCTGCTGCTGCCGCCGCCATTCCTCACGCTGGTCAGATCCGCAGAAATGATGAGATCAGGGCTTGCGGTGGTGGGATCCAGAGTCACAGGAGCTGCAGGGACATCAAGCGGAGGAGTTATGCGGTGTGACGGCGTGTGCGTTAATGGCTGGTGAGGCCCTAACTGGCCATTATGTAGATTGCAAGTAAATTGTTTACAAATAACTGTGATATCAAAACAGGTAACAGACCATAAAAAGCCATACTTAAAATGCTAATGATAGAACACTGTTTAAAAGGACCCATAACTTCCAGATCAAGTACACCTTTGAATTTGAATTTCTGAATATAGGTCTACAGCTCTGACATAATCCATGCTTACTGTATTCAATAATCTCCTGCATCTTCTCCCAGACTCTGAACTTCAGGTTGCCCAGGTGCTTTGCCACATTGATCAGAGCTCCTACAACTCTCGCTGGATACTGCAGTGTGCTGGACTGGGCTCTGGAATAACATTCAGGAGTCAGTGCTGCTGTGGGTTTGGGTTCAGAAAAAAACAGAGACCTAGATAAATCACTCACCTTTCCTCTGTGATCTTGTAGTTCTGGGAAATGGAATATTTTCAAGTTAGCAATCACTTTTTAATAAAGCCTGAGCAAGTTTTTTTGTTTGTTTGTTTACCATATCCCCCACAGCATTAAAAAATGCTCTTGATGGTTCCTACCTGAAGTAATGTGAGGTCATCAGCTCTAATCTCATCCTCTATGGCTCTGATTGTGTCTGAAAGAGATATGATATCTCTGTTCATCTTCTCAATCCTGTCCTTCATCATCTGACTTTTCTGCTCCTCTTCCTCCTCAGTGCAGCCATCCTGGCTGCCTCTTCATCTCGTAGAAACTGGTGAAGCTTCTCAAACTCCTCCTTGATCTGTTTCTCTGCATTTTGGGCTTGAGTCTGGAACGGCACATAAAACAACTCACAGAAACATCTCTTTGCCAACACAAATAGCAATGTGAGGACCAGGGGGGTATTTCACAAAACCAAGATAGGGGATTTAGGCAGGCTTACTGGGTTATCCTGGATGAACATAGCCTTGACTTGGTTTCACAGAAGAGATCACATATAAGTTACCATGGGAATTTATACTTGGAAGCTAGCCTGCTCCTGACCAGGCTAAGTGCCAGGCTTAGTTTATTCTGATGATCATTCTGGTATCTCATTGGTTCAGTCAGTTGTCACTCCAAATACACCCTCACGTGTTAGAAGGATTCTATAATCTGTACACTTTGCACCACGGTATTAACTTGAAAAGCTGTCAGAAAATCTCCCCTTTACAAAATGCCATATCGTTTTACAAGTATTAGATTTTACAATTATAAAGTTGTCATGTTAATTATTGCTTGCATATTGATAATATTCATATGATAAGAAGAAAGCTGCCAAAGTAGAAATGTGGGACATATTGACCAAGATATCTGCCATATTCGTTGAGAAAAACGATGTAGAGTAATACTGTTTCAGTGGCGTCCTTTTAATAAAAATAAACTACTTCACGTTGCAAGATGAGGACGCCAACACACGTGGGAGCACACGTATTTGGGCAGTGAGCTGTCTGCCACGCCTACTCTCTTAAGTTTGCAGATGTAAATGTATTTCCCATCTTTGATTTAAATAGTTTTGCTTCCTTGTTAGCGTCAGGCAATTACACTTGTTTTCTTCACGCAAACTATTTCATTACATGCGTGTTTCAAATGCACACCGCGAGTGAGTTTGTTGAAAAACGAGCACGCGCGTGCATACAGAATTACTTAGACCCGGCTTGACTTAGCAGCCTCAACTCATCCCTGCTTGACGTTCATGAAACGTTTTGAGCTTGTTTACCTAGAAGAGGCTTGGTCAAGCCCCGTCTTCGTCACTTATCTTGGATCTACTTACTCTGGTTTTGTGAAATACGCCCCAGAACAGACAGAGAGAGCAGATTGGATACACAATTTCTCGTCCAGAATCTAAACAAAACCCAATTAATCTGTTATCGGCCCCCCTACCACTAGGGGGTGCCGCGGCTCAATGGGCTAGAGCAAGGGTGGGCAATTATTTTGGGTGAAGGGCCACATTGGGTTTTAGAAGACTAACGGGCCGGGACTTTAACAGTCAACAGGTCCACGAGGGTTAATGCCGGTAAATTGGCATGTCTTAAACAAGTAGCCCCACTTTCTTCAGAGGACATGTTAATATGCAAGGTTAAAAGGGAGGGATTTGTATTTCATGAATATGACAAATTTGATAAATCAGGCCCATAATCTAAGACACCATAGCTAAATTAGAAATTATTTCATTTTGGGAAGGCTCCAAGGGCCGGATTAAATGGCCCACGGGCCTTATCTTGCCCAGGTATGGGGACCCAGGTTTGAGTCCGACCCGAGGTCATTTCCCGATCCCACCCCATCTCTCTCCCACTTGTTTCCTGTCCATCTCTATACTGTCCTATCCAATTAAAGGCAAAAAAAAGAAATGGCCTACCACTCAAATGTGGTGACTTCGATCTAGGTTTATTGCCGTTTAAAATGCAAGTAACACTGAATCGATCATTTCTCACCTTGATATTTAGTGTAATTTTATCACAGATTAATTTGAATTCCTTTAAGTTGTCCAGTTTGTCTCTCAGAGATTCCAACGTTGTTTCAAGTTTCTCCTGAAATACATGCAGTCTTCAGTGCAGAAGTGAGTGAAATACCAACCTTATACTTATGATAGACTTTGATGGCACCAAACAAACGACTCTGATCAATCGTAAACCCCATTTCCTCTACAAGAAAATAAATAGTTCCCAGACTAAATCACTTGTGATTATTTAGTTTGTCCTTTGCCATGCTAACTTGGTGCAACCCTTTAAGGCAAATGAGTAGGTAACGTTAAATAAAAAAATGGCAGTGTATGCAGAATTTTCTTTCTTAAAACATTTATGCAACTATTTCAAATCCACCTACCTTATAGTCATGTACAGCCTCATCGATGGGACTGAAATTATGTGTTTTGTGTCTTTTCGAATCCCGGCACACGAGACACACAGGATGTTTATCCTCCAGGCAGAAGAGCTTGCGTTTCTCATTGTGCAGACTGCAGAGCACCTCCGACGCTTGTGAAACTCCCTGACCCCTCTCCTGTGAGAAGGCCTCACACAGGTTCTTTAAGGTCAGACAGACTGGGGGGGTTTCTGTGGATGATGATGCCCGACAGACTGGACATTCTCTACATCCTTTGGTTTCCCAGAACTGCTGCAGACAGACTTTACAGATACTGTGACTGCAGGAGAGGACAACGGGATCCGTGAAGATATCACAACACACCGGACAGGAGAGCTCCTCTGCTGAAAAAGGTTTGGATGCCATTTTCACGTTAGTGTAGCTATTGGCTTTGTTATGGGTAACTTTTAGTTAGCTTTGGTTGTTTGATGTTATGAATCAAAAGTCACATTTGAGCAATGATGTGATTTCTACTTTAATCCACATGCCTTTGCCTCTCTACTGGCTGTTGAGTTCTACATTGTCATGCTCAGCTTGTCAGGTGTAGACTATCAGGTGATAATGGCCTCCTAAAAGGCTTTTAAAGGTGTGGACAATCAGATGATCATGATGTCTAATCTGTCCAGTGCAGGTGAGCCTCGGGTGAGCCTGAAGAAATTCTCCACTAGATAAGTGAACATGACACAGGATTTTACATGTGACAGAAATGATTGGAGTAGGCTAAAAGCTCCTGTAGATAATGCAGTCTGATAGTGCAGTTGCAGGCTCAATTTGTGAATGGCAGTGCACAATGCCATCTAGTGGTGTTAAAGTTATACTTCATCAGATCGCAGAGAAGTGATATGTTGGCAGTATTGCCACAGATTCTTTAGAAGCCAGATATTTCGTCGTAGTTTATGTCTATGGGAGCAAAGTGGAGTTAATCCGAGCTAGCTGCCACTAGCCTGGCCACGCCCTCCCAGTGAGCTGCCACCCTAATCAGTGGCAGCTGGCGCCCAAATCAGTCAACCTCGGTAGATGCAAAAGTCTGGTAATGCTAGATAGCGCAAATTGCATTCCTCTCTGTAATTTTTTTTTATGTTTTTGTACACCATGGACATTGATATATGTATTGTATGATTTTGACATGATCTAAAAAGAAAAAGAAAAAAAACTCAGACGCACACCTGATTAAAAGTATATTTTCTACGGAATGGAGAGTCACATAGTCTTGACAATATTATGAAATGGGCAGGGGGCTTTGGACATCATAAAACCATGTCCAAAATGTACACCCATTACTCAGAAAAACAAGCCTTTTAAAATTTCTGTGGAATTCTTGGATTCTGTCATAGACTTTCATGTTACAGAATGAGCTTCTCCATAGGGATTGCCAAGATACGTCAAAATCGTCATAATCGGTGCCATCTTGCCCCGGAGTTAGCGGTTAGTTAAGCTGTAACTTTTTTACAGCCCCATCGTAGCTCCGGTTCATACACCCAATCACATTTTTTTTCACCCGAAATTTTTAAAAATATTTTGCGAGTCTAGTCAGAGATTCCGGGGCAAACCCAGAATGCATTGTGTGATGACGACGTTGGGAATCTCTATTGCATAAAGGCTAGAGCCGCCCATCTACCATATTTGGCATGTCCCCCATGACTCCAGGAAATGGGTCCTCATGATTTATCTCCGTAATAAAGGATCTCTGGTATTGCTCTCTGATGCAATATACTAGCCTGCCGTTGCTTTCCTACGTAGCTCCGCTCAATAATCATTTCCCTCAACGGCTCCATCTGGCATTCCAACCATTGGTATGGTTTACAGAGATCAATCCCATACCGCGCTAAAAAGCAAGCAGGATCAGGAGTTGTGAGAGATAACGCTGGGTTTCTGTTATTGTATCGTAGCTTATTTCATGACCAAGCTGGTGCATAACATTACCGATTGGGAGAAATCAGATTCAATTGTTTCAAACTTCTACAGTTCACACCTCTAGCTTGCAATCATTTGTCAAATGGTGAAATGAAAAGCGTAGACCAAGGGGATGGCCAAAGCCAGGCTAGCAATATGCCAATGTCACTAGTTTCTTGAGTTCATCCTCATAAGCAGTGTAACTTTTAACCTTCCAAAATGTAACTATTATGCATGCTACTTCATCACCACGATATTTCTATTTTCCAAAATGTAACTACTTTGACATGTTCATATAACCCTACCATGTTTCTGTTTGTTCCTAACTTTAATGTTGATATAGCCTGGTAATATTTTGGGAGGTGTTATAATAATAATAATAATAATTAAAAAAAAATGGATCAGCCATTGAGCCTGTGGTATTCTTGTGCTGTATTCACTATTCCTCCTTCTGGTTGCATGGCCTCAGAAATCTCAAATACCCTGATATAAAACTGTCCTTTTTTAACCATGATTAAATTATGATTAAATCTATAACACATTAACTTTGACAGCCCTGGTTTTGAATGCAGCTAGCCAAGTCGCCTGATACGGTCATTGACACACATTCTACTGTACAAAACCAAAGTGCAGTATTGGCATTTTTTCTTTTGCACAGATGAGTAGTGCAGTATCCGTTCTACAATTTGGTAACAGTTTTATATGAGTCTTGATACATTTCCTTGAGATCCCTCTGAAATCCCACATAGGCCAACACAATCAAGACCTGGCTGTTCATCCAATTTGTGCAAATTTCGCCATGTGAAAGTGTGATATGACATTGGCTGAATTATAAGAGCAGACTGATTCTCTTACGTGCAGTGAAGAAATACTTCTGATCATGTGTTGTTTAGTGTTAACAGTGGTTAGCCCCAAAGATACATGTGAATAATGTTGGAAGTGCTCAAGTTTCCAAAAAGGAACCTCTTCTCTTCTTCTTCTCTCTATCTTCTCTATTTTCTCAGGAAATTCCAAACCCTGTAAGAGTTATACATACTGTGAGGATGACCGCTTTGACCTCACCTATCTGGGCTGACGGGCTCACTTAGATCCATGCATTCTGGATTTGACTAAATGGAACTTTGAGCTGATCAATTAGTACAAATAGTAGTTAATATTAGATTGTACAATTGCAGATAAGTTGTGCTTAGTGCCTTAAACCTTGATTGTTTAAAAAAGATACATCACAAAAGACACCTGACATAGCCCAGCTACAACATACAGTATGTGACCCCTCACGTCTCACATGCAACTTCATAATTGTCACATTCACTTCCAGTCACATGAACATGAAAGTACATAACTATCACGTGCACTTAATTTCACATAATCATGAAACCTGATAACTGTCACATGCACTTCATTTCACATAAACATGAAACTTCATACTGTAACTGTCACATTAGACCTGTTCAAAAAAACTTTTTTTGTTATTTTAAAGCCAATTGCTGTGATTCCCATTCTCCAAGCTATGTAATGACCAGATATAAAATTATTTTGATTTTGGACCATGGGAAGGCCTGCCTCATGAGCCATGAAGTTTTAATGCTGATTTTTGTTAAAAACGCCTGAGATTTTGGCCCATTTTGCCTCATAACTTCCATATAATTAGTCATAGAACATTATGAAAGGTGCCATATGAAAGCTGGGGGCATGTACTTTCAGGTGATACACAATATGTTAGTGATCTAGACAGTCATTGTTGTTTTTAAAGCTAAAAAGTGCTAAAATTTAGGCGATTTTGGAGGTTTCAGATCAGACATCACATCGTTTTATCTGTTACATGTACTAAATCAACAAATATAATGCCAAATTGAACTTTGCAATGATATATATTTACAGTAATAGCATTGGAACATTAAAAATAACATTTTCTGCACATAGGAACACAAAACCAGGTGTATTAGGTTGAACAGGAAAGCTGTCAAAGCTGTCAAATTTCCTTGTAATGTACTCCACAACCTAAAGCAGACAACTTCTCTGTTCTAGATTTGCTGTTATCTCAGTGGCAAAATCAGACATCATTTTCACCCCCGTTCAGAAACATCATTAGGCCTAGTCTCCTTGATAGACTTCACAAACTTTTCAGCTGAATGGTACCCATTACTGGGTTCCCACACATCCTGGAAAACCTAGAAAACCTGAAATCTTAGGGGTGGCTTTTCCAGTTATGGAAAACATCTGTATTGTCCTGGAAAAAATATGTATTGTCCAGGAAAATTGTAATTGCATTTAATCCTTCATTCAGATTCGTATAGCCCTCGTACAGTATACTGAGGAGATACATTTATCTTGATTGTGTTTTCAAAATGTATGATGTCAAAGCATGGTAAAAATAGCCTTCTTGAACCCTCTTATTTTAAATATCAATGATTTAGAAAAAATATTAGTACTGTATTGGAGAATGATGTCCTTTCTGCAGAAAATATAGATTCCACACAGGCATAATTTGACTCCTCTAGCAATGCCCAAACCAGTTATAACCATCAAGGCTGACCAAAATAGCAAAGTTACAGCAACCTGGCAGTACCTTCCTATGCTCTTCCACTTGATTATCATCTCTCTAGAGTACTCGTTAATTGTTTCTCACTAGTGAATGGGCAGAGTCTCTGTACAAAAGAAAGTGTTGAACAAAGAGCTGTTCAATTGTGTTTTCCATGATTTTGATAGTTTAGTTTGACCAGATGTTCATCCTTGCTAGTTGCAGTCCTTTTGAAGTCCTTTTATTGCAAGTCCCTTCGCTCAGAGGCCATCTTGGAGATTTTGACGTAAGCCATATCTTCATTAAAGCAAAGTTTTTGGTGTAATTCAAGCATAGCCCTGTTGCAGGAGCCTGCTGACTGCACTATAAAGCAAGTACAATGAAAGAATTGTATGAAAGAATGAAGAAATAGATCGACTGTGAACACAAACGCGAAAAAGCAGTTTACATTGATCCAATGACAAAACATTTTGCGTTCGGCCAATGTTGTAACAAATTCTTTCATTCCACTCGCTATCTAGTGCAATAAGTACTGTATACTCAGACATGCTTGAGTTATGCCTACACCAAGTCTTCACTTTAAGACATTATGAATTTGCTCACTGTGCCTGCACAAATGCACCGCATGTTGGTGTATCGTAGCTTTGATAGTTGGTGATCCCTGTCCTTGAATTTGCGGAAAAAAGCCTAGAAATGTCCTTACATTTGATGTTGAAGAAAGAGTGGGAACCCAGATTATACTCTTTCCGGGTTTCCCCTGGTTGAGTTATCCAATCAGTCTCAACTCCAAGTGCATCAAATAAGAAGTGTGATTCTGGCCCTACCAAATCAGTAAGTGTTGTCGATCGATTGATGATGGGGAAACAGACTGTCTGATTTTGCCACTGAGATGACAACAAATCTAGAACAGAGAAGTTGTCTGCTTTAGGTTGTGGAGTACATAATGAGGAAATCTGACAGCTTCAAGAAAGCCATACTGAACTAATGATAATGTTATTGCAATAATTGACTCTCCAGTTCCTATGTATAATATGTAATTACTTTCATGTTCAACCTAATACACCTGGTTTTCTGTCCCTAATGTGCAGAAAATGTTATTTTCAATGTTCCAATGCTATTACTGTAAATATATTTCATTGCAAAGTTCACTTTGTCATTATATTTGTTGATTTAGTACATGTAACAGGTAAAATTATGTGATGTCTGATCTGAAACCTCCAAAATCGCCTAAAATTTAGCACTTTTTAGCTTTAAAAACAACAATGACTGTCTAGATCACTAACATATTGGGTATCATCTGAAAGTACATGTCCCCAGCTTTCATATGGCACCTTTCATAATGTTCTATGACTAATTATATGGAAGTTATGAGGCAAAATGGGCCAAAATCTCAGGCGTTTTTAACAAAAATCAGCATTAAAACTTCATGGCTCATGAGGCAGGCCTTCCCATGGTCCAAAATCAAAATAATTTTATATCTGGTCATTCCACAGCTTGGAGAATGGGAATCACAGCAATTGGCTTTAAAATAACAAAAAAAGTTTTTTTTGAACAGGTCTACTGTCACATGCACGTCATTTCTCACATACAGATTTCTCAAAGTGTCAACATCACAGCACATACAGGTGCTGACAAGGATCATTAATACTCTTCATTTGGGTTTTCTGGTTGCATAGGAAAAAAGGAGCATCAATGTATGAAGTCACGCTGGGTATAAATAGCTGTTTTTATCCATTACGTAACATAACATAACATAACATAACATAACATAACATAACATAACATAACATAACATAACTTCATTAAATAATTTGTCAAGATTTGCTAAAGTTCCGTGATCAATGACATGAACTGACATGCTGGTCAAAATTGTATGTTTTAAAAGTACACAGCAAATTTATAAATCACAAGTCCTACACAATTAAAAAATAACTACTACATGATCACCAAGATGATTACAGTATTTTTACATAGCCTTACAGTACCTTCTCCATCCCTCATACTCAATATCAACACACCACTATTAGAAAAAAACATTAACTCTATCAATGCCACCTACTGAGCCTTCACCGGTAAGACCCTCAGAGAAGAGTCGGTGTTGAAGTATGGAAAGACTCTCTCAGTGAAAGTGTGTCTGATGGTGTACACATGAGTTTTGCTGTCAGGGTCAGAGAATGAGAGCTCTCCTCTTTCCCAATCCAGCTGCACCCTGATCCTGTGGAGTTTCTGCTTCACTGTGAGGGGGATCTTGGGCAGTGGTGTGGAACGTACACTGTATTCACCAGCTTTGTAGGAGACAAACCACAGTCCACTCTTGGAGTAGCTGTCTCCTCTCCGCTGGGCAGACTCTGCCATCACACCTACAGCCCACGCCTCACCATCTCCAACCAAGACATCCCAGCGGTGAGTCCCTGAGATAAAGCCCTCCGAGCCCAGGATGCCGAGGTACGAGTCAAACCTCTTAGGGTTGTCAGTGTTGTACCTCACACTGGTCAGATCCTCAGACAGGATGAGATGTGGGTGTGCTGTGTTGGGATCCAGAGTTGTGGGAGACGAAGAGAATGGCAGAAAGAAAGGGAGGGGAAGACACATTGATAGAAGAGCAAACAGAACTTGAACCCATCCTGAGAGAGAGAGAGAGAGAGAGAGAGAGAGAGAGAGAGAGAGAATAAAACAGAAATCAACTGGACTCTTTAAAGCCATCTTGATCATGATGATTCTCGCATCCATCAATGTTTTCTTTTCTGTTCATATCCAGGAACCCTCTTAAGAATAATTTAAGAAAATTCTTATAAAAATGTTTGCACTATGGATCATCAGAGCCCAGATTGAAAATCTAAAAAAAGAGATCTCTTCAAATTTTGTTTTAAGGGAAAATCAGTAAAAAAAAAAAAATCATCAGAAAAAATCACTCCTGAGCAACATAGGATATGCAAATGAGAAACAAATCTTCCACCTCATGTACATGCAGGTTACACTAATGCTTACGATTCTTAAGAATCCCCTTCATCTTCTCCCAGACTTTGAACAAGTACTCCAGGCGTTTGGCCACACTGATCAGAGCTCCTGAAACTCTCTCTGGATCCATCATGGATTGTTGCCTGTAATACCATTCAATAATCAGTGCTGCTGTGGGTTTAACATAAGAACACAATAATGTGGCTCTGTGTGCTGTATATTGTGCCCTAGTTGTGGGACATCTTTTAAAAAACAGAGCAAATACTCACCTTTTCAATGGGCTCTTGAAGTTCTGTACAAAAAAGTACAAATTTCAACTTCCTTAGTTAAAGCCACCACATGCAACATTTAGGTAAAATTTCGACGTTTCCTATTCATTACACCTTTATGTAAATTGCCTAGAACTCACTAGACTTGATAAATGACATGTTCCGGAGTAAAACGAGCCCCTTCACGAGATTGTCCGACTCTCCTAGAGGCAGATACCGCCTATGCAAGATCAGGGAGCGCGTCCCGGCTATCGTAAGTTTTGGTTAGCAAGCAAGCTAGGTCACGTGACTTAGCCAGAGTTTACTGTTTGAATTACAACGCGATTTGTGACTTCTCAGCGCATTCAACAGTCGATACATTTTGTTAGTGGCGATCACCATTGACTATGCAATTCTAAATGGAGGATTATTGGCAGAAACGCTTAATAACTGCTTTGTTTGGTTGTTAGCTTACTGGATGATGCCACCGGATCCTGCATAGGTTCTCTTTAATGAGACATTGGCAGTTGTTTGTGTAATGGTAGAGAGATGGTCAATAGCTATCCATGGAGTACTGTATGTTGAGTAAATTGTCCTCTCAATAACTTGTTTTTGTTGATGTGCTTGCACCCTAAAACTTTAGCTCACTCACTTCAATATTTAACACTGTGAGCTACATGCACTGTAAAAATTAAAGGATAGTCAAAGCACTTTTAAAGGTTCCTCACTTTGCCACATTGGCGGAATCAATAATGGTGCTTTCAGGAAACCTTTTAAAAAATACACAAGTTCTTTGGAGATCTTTGAAGGTTACTTGAGGCTCTTGTCAAGGTGGAACCCAGAATTAGGAACCTTTACAAGAGTCACTAGTATCCTTCAAAGATCTTCAGAAAATTAATGTACTTTTTAAAGGGTTCCTGAAAGCTTATGGGTTCCGCCAGTGTAGCAAAGTGAGGAACCTAAAAAAAGCCTACTTTGAATTTCCTTTATTTTATTTTTTTTACAGTGGGGCAATATGTTATCGGCCTTACCTCAGGTTCAGTTGTTTTCAAGATGCTTGTGAGTTGGTTGTGCTTATGTGTTTCTGCCAGGCACTGAAGACAAATGGGCTGTTTGTCGGTTTGGGACAAGAATTGGAGCTCTTGGCCGTGCTTGTGGCAGAACTGCTCTAGGGTAAGAGATACAGTAGGCTCAATTCAGTTATTGTTCTCAGATTCTGAACAATTGCTATGCTAACTACACACAATATCGTCATAACATTCAATGAAACTGATGGTTTAAAGTAGCAGTTTACAAATTGCAAGATCACTCAAGATTTTCCCTGGGAAACAGAAAAGCAGAGAAAGAATTTTAAACAGGTTTATGCATGTTAAACTCAGTTGAAATGTTATCATCTAAACAATTCACTACAAGAGGAACTATTGTTTAAGCTGAGTTTAGCACTGGGCAATTATTTTGGTCGAAGGGCCACATTGGCGTTTAGATTTTCACTAACGGGCCGAATGTTAACCATCAACCGGTTGATGCCGGTAAATTGGCAAGTCTCAAACCAGTAGCCTCACTTTCTTCAGAGGACATGTTAACAAGCAGGGTTAAAAGGGGGGATTTGTATCTCATGACTACAACAAATTTGATAATTTAGGACTATAATCTAAGTCTCCTTGGCTAAAAGATAAATTATTCTACTTTGGGAAGGCTCCACGGGCCGGATTAAATAGCTCTGCGGGCCACATGTGGCCCCTGGGCCTTAGTTTGCCCAGGTCTGGTTTAGCAGGTTATAGTCATTGTAGTGTTTGAATAACATTTTACTGGTTGATTGGTATCTGTTTCAAATCTATCTAGAGCCTTTCTGTCTTTGTGCCATTGTCCTGCAGTCAAATCTAATGACACCCACCACAAAACGACTAATGGTTTTCTGAAAACAATGTCTGCATAACGGAGCTATGTAGTGAAAAAAGTGCAGACTTGACCCAATGTGAGATAACGGCAAAGAAATGTCAGGTCCTGCATAGTGCCTCTTTAATAAAGCTGTCAACCTATCATCCAATGGCTCATCTCAGATAATAAACATGTTCCTTTTTTACACTTTAGATTAATATAGGATGCCAGTAAAGTTGTCCTGATATTTGTGAAAATAGAGAACATTCAACATGCATTTAGTCACAAGTCCTGATAAACTGAAAACCACCTTTGGTGGCATCATTAGTGGCTAGTAGACCTAACTGCGATCTGCAATCTTGCTTACACAGGAGGGAGTGTTGCTTACTTGTTTGCCTCCCAGTTCTTCCATCTCCTTCATCCACGTGTAAAGAGCAACTTTTCTGTAAAATGCAGCCCCTGCCATCTTTTTAGATTTAGAAATCAAACAAGAAAGATCAACAAAAGCAGCTCCCCTAAAGCATCCTAAAAATATGCAGTCACAATGCATTCTTGGTGGCACAACATACGACTTCGAGCTATTGATAACTTTTAGGATAAACAAAATTGAAGAAAACTATCTCAAGGTTGGCATTTTCGGAACACTAGTAACTGTTATTTAAGTGTTCACAGTGTGGAATTTGACCTCATTACTTAAAGGAGAAATCAGGTGTGAATCAACACATAGCCCTGTTAGAGGTCACCAAGTGCCAACAGAAGAACAAGAACATTTGATGCCATTTGACGCATTTAAACTGAATTGGCAATTAAGTGAATGGGGCACAGTAACTCACTTTCAGTTGCATTTCATTATGCCCTATTCAATTAAAATTCACCGCTTCATTATTATCTATGTCTGTGCAAGACCTGATATCACCAAGTATTTAAGAGTCCAGGATCAACATCAAACGTCTGCCCTGGATCAATGTACCTTAACTCTAACCCTAATCCTAACCCATTCATCCAGGGCAACAAGTTTGACATTGATCCCGGACTCTTAATTACTTGGTGATATCAGATCTTCCGTTGCGCACCACATTTTCTGGTTCTTCTTCTCTCAGACAGCTCTCAATGACCTTGAACAACAGTGGTATTGACTGATTCACACACCGAATTTCCCCTTAACTTTTATGGCAGTCTGAGATGCCTCAGTCAAGACTAAAAATGTGGTCATTTATTGTGACTGAATCATGCTTCTCACCAGTAAAAGGCTGACGACTAGCTTGTTTTGATTTCAGTTCCTTGTCTAACTCGTTGGCCATCATATTTTGCTTCATCTTCCTTAATATACTTATCACTTCCTGTCCAGAGCTCTCTGTATAGGCTTGCACCATCAAATCAACTATCTCGTCACTCTCTGCTTTCTCCAGCTTCTTCCATGGAATCTCATTCTTGGTCTTCAAATGGAACTTGAAGTCCTTGATGTCCATACTGCTGAGTTTGTCCATTGTCTCTCTCAAAATGACCTGAACTGACTCCATGGCAGCCATTGGATTGTGGATGGTGGGTTCTTCAAGATGGTCTTCAAAACAAAACAAACAAACAAAAAAACAGAGACCGCATTATTGTCTCTATAGTTTGATGACTTTGGGGTCTAGTTTGATTGCTGTAGTGCACAATGTGGTTTGTGCTAATACAAATTCATTGTCAGTCATGTTTCCAAAAATGAAACCAAATATCAGCAATTTACTTTTAGAGTGATTCACAGTGTTGAGTAACTAATCAAGTAATTAGCAAATATTGGTTATATGCCTACTGCAAAGTAGCACAGAGCTCCAATTTTTTTTAATTTCTGAAGAAATCTCTCCAGCCCAAGTATAGAATGAGTAAGGTTTGTGAGTTTGTGTTCATTTTACAAGAAATAGGAGGAAGATATGTTACCTAATATATATTAGGTGTCTCACTGCACACAAGTGATACACAAATGGAATACTGAACACTTTGATTTAAATCTCACTGTATTATGAGAAGCAGAAAAATATGAATATTTCAATAAACGCAAAACACATCTATTAATTTAGAAATTCAGCATAAATTATAAGATTTTGTGGTGCTTGTAATTGTATTCACATGTTAAAAAAGATAATGTTAACGCAAAAAAATAGTAATTTGTAAATAAAATTGGGTCTTCACTCACCTCAGTGTTCTGTGCATCTGTGTCTTTCACTACCAAGGTACTGCTAACCATTGATCACAGAGAGAACCTGATCACATTACTTCAACCGCTTGGTTACAGATGCAGTCAGAGATGCATGCCTAGGGAAAAGTGAAAGATTGCCCTCTACTGGTTCAATTATTAATAGGCCTACAGGAATGTCAGGGCTTACCAGTGATCTCCTTTGACACTCATTGTTACAAAATTGTCGATAATATAATGTAGAGAGAGGTGGAACAAGTTGTGGCACTGAAACCAGGACTGTTGACTGCTCCTCAGGCGACTTTGAGAAATTTTCTCTTCTCCTCTGGATTAATAGTCATAGACAATACATTTACATCTCATAGAATCATTTCAGCTGACGTCAAAAATGCAGGGTTATACTACTGGCCCATACAGATTTCCCACGATTCAAACCCAAGCTTACATCAAGGTACCTCAGCAATAGTTAAAATATATCACACGTGCACACCCCAGGCTCCATTACTGAAGAAAAGGTATGTCTAAACCATTGAGTCTAAACCCATTCGAAGACCAGTCAGTGATGAGTCTATGAGGAATAGAAGTATTGTCTTAAACCATACAGTCTGCTGTTTGCGCTAGGTTCCTTTCTAGCATCCCTCAGCTTTTCAAAGTGCACGGGGAAGTGCAAGCCCGTAGCCTGACAAACCAGACTAGGCTATAACATGTATGGAGGGATAGATAAAGCCCTATAAGGCACTGGCTTTGACCCATCATCTTATATGAAGAGTAAATTTCAAGATGACAAAAAGGGTAAAACATTTTTTAGTCAGTGATGTATTTACTTAGAATAGATGAAGTACTGTATCACACCATTCATTCACTGCTCAGCAAACATTATGAAACATATGAAATATCTTTATTTGACAACAATACACATTTAAAATAACAGGTCAAACATTAAAAAGTGTATTTTTTAAGAAGTACAATGATCAGATATTTTCCAAATTTAAGTAATATCATTTTTCAGCTCTTTAAGGTTGGATTGAAAGTCTGTCATTCTCCTGTAGGTGTAAGGTTGCTCAATATGTGAATCAATTTTCTCACCAGATATCTCTATACAACATCCTCTTATGGGTGCTGCTCCTTGTACTCTATTTACACTTCTCTACCAATGGCTTCTCTATTAGGGCTACTCTAGCGGAATTTCTATTTAAAGTGCTCTAGAAGTACAGAGGGCTTCACTGGTAAGATCCTCAGAGGAGAGATGTTACGGGCAATATTAAAGTATGGAAACACTCTCTCAGTGAAAGTGTGTGTCAGAGTGTGTATGTGTGTGTTATTATCAGGGTCAGAGAATGACACTTTTCCTCTGTCCCAGTCCAGCTGCACTCTGATCCTCTGGAATTTCTGCTTCACTGGGACGACTGCAGACGGTTGCGGTGGAGATTCTGTTTTATATTCACCATCTTGAAGATACAGAAAACACATGCCACTGAAGGAGAAATATCCCCCTTTCCTTCGGGCAGACTCTGTTGTCACACCCAAATTCCACCATATGTTCTCTCCAACCTCCACATCCCAGCAGTGAGTCCCTGAGGTAAAGCCCTCAGAGCCCAGGACACTGGCAGCCAAGTCAAATCTCTCTGGGTTACCAGGAAGCTGCTGCGTCCCACATACAAATCCCACACTGGTCAGATCCTCAGACAGGAGGAGAGTGGGTTTCGCAGTGTTGGGATCCAGAGTGATAGGAGCTGCAGAGAGAAAGAACACACACATGAACTGAACACTTATGTGTGATGAAGTTATGAATGATGGTCAATATTGTAGCGATATTATCAAGTATCTCACTGGACCACTGAACTGATTTTTTTTTTTTTTTTTTTTTTTGCATCTAGACTAACATGAATGATTATGACCTTTACTCACTGTACGGAACAATCTCCTGCATCTTCTCCCAGACTCTGAACTTGAGGTTGCCCAGGTGCTTTGCCACATTGATCAGAGCTCCTGAAACCCTCTCTGGATTCGGCAGTGTGCACTGGGCTCTGGAATAACATTCAGGAGTCAGTGCTGCTGTGGATTTGGGTTCAGAACCACAGAGAAGAGAGAGACAGGAGGCAGATATCTTCACTCACCTTTCCACTGTACTCTTGTAATTCTGGGGAGTATAATAAGGATTCTGTTAAAGAATACTCTTTGTTTTAAAATGTAGCAATTATTCATATAGTTGAACCACTTGACTGACACAACACCCATACTCACATATTATTCATACACCCCCAACAGATGTATGACGGGTACATTCCTTTACAACAGTGTTTTATAGAATCAATGAAATTCCATTTGCCATGACGCATACAGTAGAGCCAAGGATTCTTACCTGCAGGAATGTGATGCCATCAGCTCCAGACCGCCCCTCTATTGGTCTGATTTTGTCTGAAAGAGATGAGATCTCTCTGCTCATCTCCTCAATCTTCTCCTTCATCATCTCACTCTTCCAAGTCCACTCATCCCTCAGTGCAGCTATCCTGGCTGCCTCTTCATCGTGCAGGAACTGGTGAAGCTTCCTAAACTCCTCCTTGATCTGCATTTCAGTGTTATTGAGCTGTCTCTGGTGCAGAACACATTTTGTTTAAGACATGAATGTCAAATGTGTTAGCATGACCTAGTTTATTCTGCATTTTCATTTTGACAGTAAAGCCAGCTGTAGCCCACTGCATATTTTCATCACATTTTTGTCTTTTCCTGTACCTCCTGTATAATGCATTGTCTGCATTCCTGCACTCATTTAACTTTCACTTTCATTTTGTCTGGTAATCCCATGAAGGCACTCTTTTACTTTCATTTTCTTTCTCTCATTGTCCCATACAGTACTTTACTTTACTTTTTTACTTTTTCCCGTAGCTTCACTGTTACTTTCACTGAGTTTATTACTGTATCTCCTTTCATCATGTTACCCAACTTCTTTCTTTCTTTCCTTCTTTTTTCTACATGGATTCATAGATATTTAATAACATAGTCAGGGACCCTCACTTGTATGTGATTTGCTGTGTGTTCACAGGTGGCCTTTGCCTCCTCCCATAACTCCATATTCTTCTTCAGAGGCTCCATTTTAGCATTGAGCTCCTCCTGGAAATAATCAATCAATCAATCAATCAATCATAAACTTATTACATGCAAATTAGAATTATATTCAAAGGACCCTGGATCCTATATTGATAATCTAAAGCATGTAGTCTCAATTGTAGTGTTGTCTTGTGTACAAGAGTTGCAGTAAAGTACATTGAGAGGGGCATTTACATTGGGCTCCTGTTCGTCCTGATGGGAAATACTGAATGCATTATCCCTCATGTTCCTAATATAGTGAAGGTTGCAACGAAGCACTAAACACAGGAAGAGAGAAGTCAGATGGGATGGGGAAATGTGCTGTATGTCCCCTACACTCAAACCAATCCAGCATGGTACAAACACTGTGGCTTCCTCATGTATTCTAACTACTGGAAATGCATGCTAAATAAAGGCAGTCAACCACATCAGAGTGAACTTACCTTCAGTTCAAGTATCCTTGCACTGATGCTAATGACATTGTGATTCCTGTGTATTTCGGAGTTCTTACATTTGTAACACACCAATTCGCCATCATCTTGACAGACAAGTTTGAATTCTAGTCTATGCAGACAGCAGATGTCTGAAACCAAATAATGAATTTAGCAACTTATTGAATGACAACACTCACCAATCACATCTTAAGGTAAAACTCTATTTGAGGGTGTCTGCATAGTAGTAACAGGACCTGTCTTTAACATGATACGATGTGTATCTCACAAATATTGATTTAAGATATTAAGACTGTTATAATTAAAATATCATTCCGTTCTTGTGATGTTTGTGCCACAAACAGTCTTTGGTATTATTTGCCCTCAATGGTGCCTTCCAGGCAGTGATGCCCTCAAGGCACTACTCTCCTCAGTTTAAGGTTAGGATTAGGGTTGAGGGGGTAAGGCTTAGGAATACAGTAAAGGTAGTGTCCTTTAGGCTGTGCTGCCTGGAAAGTGCCGTTGGGGGCACAAAAACACCATTGAGTGCCCCAAACAGTGTAAACTTTACAAAACAGTCACTCAAGAGTCATTAATGCTTATGATATCATATGATGTCACATCATACTAGTGAGAGGTCCATGTCAGTCTTATGAAGACACCTTTGAATAGAGACCTACCCAGTTTATTGGCTATTTATAAATAATCTGGGATAGCTAATAAAATGTTAATAAAGAAACTGAGGAGAGGAGAATCTCTCATGTTAATCTATGGTGAATACAATATACTGGCTATAAGAGACATCTTCCAGTGAGGCTATGGTGACTCACCACCAGTCTTCCCCTGTCTCCCCTCTTCCTCTTCTTCCTTTTCTTCTTGATGGTTCACCCCCTCTGCTCAACACCTTGCTGTCTCCTGCGACTACAGCTATAGTCTGTTTAATGGACATATATGGGCACAAATAGTAGGATATATACAGGATGTTGGTGTTGTGTAGCCAGAGATTTCCCTTTTAAAATCAAATGTTGTTATCATTGCTGAAATGGTGATTGGTTGATTAACATCATGATATTTTATATCATGCGAGGGGTTTCATAAACATGAATGTGAACATTATTACAGTTGTGGAAATGACAGCATATTTGAGAAAATATTGGTTTGGCAACAAAAACATTTACAGAAAAAAAGTACAACATTAAACACTCTGATCGACTGTGTTGAAGTGTGGAATTAATCATCAATGGAATTAACCTCATAAATCTGTATAGCATTAATTAAATTCACAATAGCTGACCCACACTTCTGGCCAATGATGACAAATTTGGCTGTGCATGTTATTTCAGTTATGTGATACATTGCTGCCGTATTACAGCTGCACATTAGGCTATGTAAGAGTTCATACTGAACCATGTATTCTAACCTGTCCTTTAGAGTTCATACTGAGCCATATACATGTACTGTATTCCAACCTGTGCAAGCAGCTCCTGAGCCAATGCTCCCTGTGTTTAGTTCCATCTCCAAGTCTTTGGCCATCTGGTTCAGGCTCATCTTCTTCAGGATTTGTAACATTATCTGTCCAGCATGTTCCTTTGTGTATGTTTGCACTATCACGTCTACAGTATCATCACGGTCAGCCGCCTCAAGCTGTGACCACGGCACTTGGCCCATGTCATTCAAATAGTGCTTAAACTTCTTGACATCAGCATGGCTGAGGTTTGTCATTGTGTTTCTCAGTATAGCCACCACTGTGCTCATGACCACATCCAACCCTATGGATAAAAGAGACAGAATTTCACCTGGACCTGGTCTATACTATCATTCTGAAACGTAGATACGGTACGTCACAAAATAAGTTTATGAAACTGCCGTCATAGTTGTGCTAAAATGTGTTCAGTAATCTACTTGTCAAACAAAAAGTGACTGTTTATATTGTATAGCTCCACAAACTGATCACTCTGGAAGAAAAATGATACAAAACTCACCCCGGTGTTTCCTTCTTCTTGTCTCTGCTGAATACCAGTGAGTTTAACTGTTCCATCTGCTACAGTACCTGTATTTGTGCTTCACTGGCACAACCTGTTATTCTCACCGACAGCTTCATTCTTACTGGTCAATGTTGCTGGTGAGGGGACATGTGTGAGGAGCTATATTACTAAAGATGGCTTCTGTGTCATTCAAAGGAGCTATACAGTATATCCAAGAGTATCTGTAATGTACCTTCTGTGTAATGTACCTCCAGTGATACAAACGTTAATATTCCAGTCTTGTCAAGTTCAATGGCAAGTTAAACTCTCTCTTTCTCTGTAATGTCTCCAAAGTCTCTTTTTTCTCAGTGTTGTAAACTGAGACATTCTGTGCTGTATGAGATAGCTATCACTAAATGGTATGTGGATGACACATAGGATTCTCATGTTTGTTTGCTTGTCCGAAGAGAATTATGCCAGTGTCGCTCCAATATGCTTATAATAATATGTGTAAAAACTGATAAAATGACCATCTATTTTCTTCAACATGGAAATGGGCTTCCTAAAAAAGAAATCTGTTCCAAAATAGTTTCTTACATTTTAGATGCTAATGTTAAATACAATGGATTATCCATTGGCCAAAGTCATTGAGTGAATTTCCTGCACAAAAATAAATATTATGTACATAGTGAGTGTTTTTTTTTTTTTTTTTAAGAAAGATCATTTTTACTCTTCTATTATCTGTAAATAAAATATAACCAGTTCAACTGGTCTAACTGCTTTTCTCAGTCCCTGTTGGCCCCTTAGTCTAGTTGGAGCAACATGCAACTATTCTTCTTCTGTTGTTAATATAATAAACATTTAAGAGCAAGACTTTTAAAGTACATTTTGCTACATTAGTGAGATATAGTGTCTAATATAATAACAGACAACCTTATCAGATAAAATCTCAGTCATTTGTCAACAGCTGTACTAACGCACTATATCACTTCTTTTGGATAGGACAATTATGTGTTTTTAAAAGCAAATAACCACATTTTCCCAGTCAATGTGTGTCTCATGCAACCTTTTCAATAGGTTTCTCTTGGAAGTGGTGATAAGGTGAGGTGTTCAGTGATAGTTGTTTTGAAAGTGTTTTTTTTTTTTTTTTTTTTGACTTTTCAGTCTTTCAGTGACCCAAGAGGAAAAGAGCTTTCAAATGACATGTTACTAGAGTAATAATCTACACAGCCTTGTCTCTTCAAAGACATGGTCTTTATTCATCAAAGAGTCTTGTTCCTGACCATCTTAAATGTAGGAGTGGACGAGAGTGTGCTGTAATATGTTATTCAGACATAAATAGAAGTAGTGCAGGACTATTAGAATTGGAGTAAAGTGGAAAACTGCACAATAACTGTAGTTATATAATCTTGCACATATTCCTAATATATCTTGCACAATGTTGTTTTCACTGCTACCATCCTTAGTGAGCAGGTTGTGGCAAAGAATGGGAATACTTTCTCATCAAATGTGTCTTTGATTGTGTGTAGGTGTGTATTATTATCTCTGCTGAAGAATGAAAGCTGTCCACTGTCCCAGTCCAGCAGCACTCTGATCCTCTGGGGTTTCTGCTTCACTGTGAGGACAGTGAGAGGCTGTGGTGGAGCACGAGATTTGTACTGATTATAGCCAAAGCACATACACCACTGTCCTCTCTTCGAGTTGTAGTCTCCCTTCCTCTGGAGAGACTCTGTTACCACACCCAAAATCCAGCTTTTATTATTCTCTCCAAGCTCCACATCCCAGCGGTGAGTCCCCGAGTTAAATCCCTCAGAACCCAGGACACTGGAATACTTATCAAATCTCTCTGGGTTATCAGGAAGCTCCTGGACTTCATCACCGAGTCTCACACTGGTCAGATCCTCAGATAGAATGAGATGTGGGAATGCAGTGTTGGGATCTAGAATCACAGGATCTACAGAGAGAGAGAGAGAGAGAGAGAGAGAGAGATGCAAGAGTTACGTTTAGATTACATCATGTGATAGCTTTTTGTTAGCATTGTCACCAAAAATAAAAGCCAGAAAATTTTAACTGAAAGTGAGAGTGCAGTGAGAGAAAGTAGGAAACAGTACACAACAGGCTACCTACAGTATTGAAAAGTTTCCCGCATTTTCTCTGAGACATTGAACTTCAGGTTGCCCAGGTGTTTTGCCACATTGATCAGAGCTCCTGAAACCCTCTCTGGATCCTGCAATGTGCACTGGCCTCTGGAATACCATTGAGGAGTCAGCGTTGTTGTTGTGGATTTGGGTTCAGAACCTCAGACAAGAGAGAGACAGGAGGCATATCACTCACCTTTCTACTGTGCTCTTGTAGTTCTGCAATAGAGCAAAAGTGTAAATATGTTTAACATACTGTAGTGTTGTTTATTAATATTCTTAGACAAACTGTAGTTTTCCATCTGTTTGCCAGATTGTTTTAGCCTGACAAGCCAGACTATGAAATATAATATATTGTCTGGCCACAATAGATAGATTGAAGCTAGCACTACGACCAGCCCTTTATGGCTCTGGCTACGACCAATCAGAGCAGCGAACAAGCCAATTCAAACAACGCTATGCTACAAACAATTCCCTACCCACAGGGCACTTTTGGCCCCCCACCACCAAGGGTTGAACATCCAACCCAATGGAATATCACTGTTCCTTGAGGCTCATGCCATGGCTAGATAGACATACTCACTGACCAAAACTATTCGCTAAAGACAGGAGACGTGTAGATTTCTGAGCTATAATTGTTTCTCATGCGCACAGAGTGTCAAACATACATCTGCTCCCAAATACCTTTATATACTAAAACAGTACAATGTACTAATGGTTGATTTTGATAAACAAATAGGCATATTCTTACCTGGAGGAATGTGACATCATCAGCTCTCATCTGCTCTTCTATGGCTTTGATTGTTTCAGAAAGAGATGAGATCTCTCTGCTCATCTTCTCAATCTTCTCCTTCATCATCTGACTCTTCTGCTCCTCTTCCTCTTTCAGTGCAGCTGTCCTGGCTGCCTCTTCATCTCGAAGAAACTGATGTAGCTCAAAAAACACCTTCCTGATTTGTCTTTCTGTGCGCTGAGCCTGAGTCTGGATAAAGGTATAAATGTATCTTATTTATACTACATTAGACATACAGTGTGTTAAAATGCATCATTCTGTTTTTTTTAACCATTCTCTGTAACATCCTAACATGTCCCTTTTACCTTAATGTACTCCGCTGATTTAGAACAGACATCTTTAGCTTTCTCATAGGCCCTCTGTTTCTCCTGCAGTCTGACCATAAGATCCTCCTGGGAAAAGAGCACTTTAATGTGGAGTGACTGCCAATACATACAAACATACATGAATGCAATAACATGGACATATCATGGATAAAGAGCCTTTACCTTTACATCGAGTGCTGCTTTGCTAATGGGACTGAACTTGTGATCTTTGTGTAATCTGGAGTCTTGACACTGCAGACATACAAGCAGTTGATCCTCTTGACAGAAGAGCTCCAGTTTCCTCTTGTGTAGACTACAGTCCAGGTGTGTCTGACTGCTGTCTATTCCTGTGCAGGAGTAGGACCAGAGGTCATCTGGTGATCTGCTATTTGCTGTATCTGATATGATTTTTCTTTTCTGATTTACCTACTCACAACATTCACTGACCTCATATAACAGGGTTAGATGTTGAACATGTCTGGATTTGAACTTTAAAGAAAGTGTGTAGGCTATGTGTGTGTTAAAAGGAGACTGATGTGGTAACGTGGTGCTTGCGTGTGAATTGTCAGATGCAGGATACAGATCAGGTACAGTATGTTATGGTTAGTGTGTTTGAACAGTTTTGTGTTTCGTTTTGTCACACAAGTTCCCATATGTCCCATATCAGGACTATAAGTTGAGATTCCGATCAGTGCTGCCTGATTCCCTACCCAAGTTGTCGGTTTGTAGTTCGGTCTCCAAGTCTTTGGCCATCTGGTTCAGGTTCATCTTCTTCAGGATTTCTAGCACCTTCTCTCCAGCATGTTCCTTTGTGTATGTTTGCACTATCATGTCTACAGTATCATCACGGTCAGCTGTCTCCAGCCTTGACCATGAGATTTTGCCCGTACTCTTTACATGGTGCTTAAACTTCTTGAAGTCAGCAAGAGCAAGGTTCTCCAGTGTGTTTCTCAAAGTGTCCTGCATTGAATTCATATTGAACTCTGCCATATTTACCTTGTTGAACACCCTGTATTGGAAAACACCTTGTTAGTGCACTTTTCTAAACAAAATCTCAAAAGTCTTTGAGTCTTGAAGTGCATTGCCTTTCATACAAAACTGTCAAATGTCTTCCAAATGTTTACATTGAATTGGCTGTAGTCATATGTTAATGTAACCCAAGTGAGCTGCTGCATTCAGTACAAACATAGGCCTACAAATTGGCCTCAACACCTGGAATTCCTTTTTTCTTTTTTTAAAAAATTATAGATGTTTCAGCATTTTATACAGATTGTACTTGGATTTATATGAATAAAGCTGCTTGTATTTATCCATGTCTCCTGTGAAATATTTCTTTTGAGTTAAGAGAACTTAAACCAGGGCAGGCAATGACCTGCCTCTGGTAGAGTGAGTAAATAAAACTTGACTGGAATGAGTAAAGACACAATATTTAAATTGAGTTTGAACACATTGAATGTTTGAGTACAATGTACTCAGTTCATACAAGTTATCGTCACATGAATTAGTTGAGTTCTTTAAACTCAAAAGGTTGAAGTACAGATGACTCTCTCTTTTAAGTAAGTTTACTTAAATGTATTGTGGCAACGAGTTAACGGTTTTACAGTGTATATAATACTACTACTTTGATAGTCACTTACTTTAGACACAAACATAATCAGCCTATTTGCATATACTTCAGCCTATTTGAACCAAACAAAGGTCTACTTAAGTGGAATAAAAGATGAAACTCACCTCAGTGCTGCAGAGTGGAACAGTGTGTTTAGTTGTTGCCTGTGCCAGCTGTGGTAGTACTTTACTCACTCAACCAGTTTGTCAGATACAGCAATGAATTCTGATTGGTAAATGTGGCTTAGTGAGATAAGTTTCAGGAAAAGTTTGTAGACGTAATTTCCTTGACTTGAAGTGTGACCACATGCTCGGCCCGAGTAGTTTCAGTATGATGATCTGATATCACCAAGTAATTAAGAGTCCGGGATCAATGTCTAACTTGTTACCCTGGATGAATGGGTTAGGATTAGGGTTAGGGTTAAGGTACATTGATCCAGGGCAAACGTTTGACGTTGATCCTGGACTCTTAAATACTTGGTGATATCAGATCTTGCCAATAATAATGACAATGATGGTCTGACAGTACACTGAATTTCACAATTAAGTGATCAAAACATACACAAATATTAAAAAACCTAAGCTGTGCTTCGGGAACTGGCTGCCCTCTCTGACCCCTCATGCAGCAGCAATTTCAGTGTTCAACGTTCCCATCCACTGGCCTAAGTGTGGCATACAGTGGCAGGGAGAGAATGAAGTTGGATGTGATATAATATATTATGTTATCTTTGATTACCTTATCCAGTAAGACTGAGGTGATGGGAGTATTATTTCACAAATAATACAGCCTTCTACTGAGAATGATATTAAAATGATATATTATGTTTGATTGCTGAGTTCCAAATACACATAAGCGTTTGTGGTTTGAGATACTTTGTTTCAACATTTGGTGGGGAGATTTGCTATAAAGAGCTGTTTAAAGAGGTGCTCCGGAGTGATTTCAAACATAGCCCTGCATAACGAACTTGCCAAAAGCACTAGTTAGCGAGTGGAACAAAATAATTTTGAACAGCATAGACCGAATGCGAACGCAGAAGCGAACAAGCACTTTACACTGAATCAATCTATCCTCATTACTCAAAATCAGAAATAAGATCTGAGGTGCTGCTGACTCAATGTAAAATGTTTCGCATTCGCGTTAGGTCTATGCTGCTCGGAATTCTTTCATTCCATGCAAAGTACATTGCTGTTAGAAGTTTTGTGTAACATCAGCTTTCCTTTAAGTGTGTGTTATTATCAGGTAGAGAATGAGAGTTTTCCTCTGCGTCCAGCTGCACTGACCTAATCTAAACTGTGAGGAAAGGGAGGAGTAATGGGATTGGGCCTAAGTTTCATGATCTGGCTGATTTGATGTCCATTGTTTCTTTGGCCTGTAAACTTATTTCACATTCACATATGATTTAAAGGCAACCAACAACAGCACCATCTAGTGGTCACTTATTTACAGTGCATGTTTGCCAGTTGTATGAATAGCTGTACGTTCAGACTAGCCTGACATAGATCGCCCATAATATGAATGTTCAAACGTATCATGGTCTGGGCACGGTCCTCTGGGGCGTGTTTACATCGGTAGGGTGTCTACCGGCCAATAAGCGAAGCTGATTAGACGAGCTGTCCAATCGTTTCAAACCAGAAGTGAATGCCCTCCCCTCGCAGTATAATCGCGTCAGGTTAAACAACCTCCAGACCATGAATACGGATGAACAGCAGTATTATGGTCGGGCTATGTCAGGCTACGTTCAGACCACAAGCGACAAATATTCAAGAGTTGCAGAAGAGTCCCAAGAAACATTGCTCGGCCCAGCAACAACAGCCGCAAAGTGGGCTATGTCGTCAGGCATTTGAATGTTCTATCCTGCTTCTCTAAAAGAGCCACACCGGAAAATTAATATTCTGAATTGGTAATTACTGGAACATGTCATACTGTAGCTCATGACATAAAGTCAATCGGAGTTTAACTTTCTTTCATCGTTGAAGACACTCAAGTTTCGTCGCTCACCACACCTGCCGCTTTTGTTGCCAAAATTGCCCGTCTCCATACAAAGTCAATTACTTCTGTTGCTCATGTTGCCTGCATCGTTTGTGGTCTGAACGTACAGTAGGCCTAACGATTAAGGAACTATACTAGTGAGAGTTTGTCACTCTGAAAGAGTCTGAAAGTGACAGAAATAAAATCACGCTGATGCTGTGAGACTGGCCATGTGTGCAAATCCGTGCTAGCAGATATTACAGAGATCCTAAACAAGTCCAGTTGCACCATTCAGTAGGGTAAGAAATGAACAAGCATAAAGGGTTTCTGGCAATAATCCTCAATGTAGAATTGTGTAGTAAATGGAGCAAGATGCTATGAAAATGTATCGACAATGGGCTGTAATTCAAATAGTAAGCTCCAGTTAAGTCACGTGATTAGCTTGCTCGCTAACCAAAACAAACCGGGGAAGATGCTCCCATAGATCTTACAAGTGCAATATCTGCCTCAAGGAGGCATGGACAAGCTTGCGAAGGGGCAAATTACCCCAGAACTTGCCGTTTATCAATCTCAATGGAATCTTGGCGATATAGCCTGAAACGTCAAAACTTTACCTAAATCATGCATGAGTGTACAGGGAGGGAAGACAGGAGAGGGCTCAAGACACATCCCTGAGGACCACCTGTATTGATGGTCAAGGAGGATGAACTGATGGAGCCTATTCTTACCACCTGAAATAATCCAGAAGGCGTTCTCTTCAAGGTGAGATTATCAAAGCATCTTCTTTGTTTCTTTTTCCTCACAGTGAAATAAACAGAAATCCACTCATTCATTTCTTCTACATATTCATTTATTTGATGACTAACCAACTAGGTTATGATGACTAACCAACTAGCTTCAATGTGAGAAGCATTATATACAAGACAAGAATAAATATTTGTCATGATGATGATAGTGATGATGGGAGTGTGTCCTCTCATGACATTGAATAAAACCTTGTGGCCACAATGATCAAAATATCCAGTGGCCTGATGCAGTCTTCATGCTTCAATAATTTTAAGTAGAGGTAAATAATGCAGCTATGAATCGTAAAATACTTCCCCTACATACAGTCTCTAACTGGGCTGATCTATTCTTACTGAGGCCTTCATTTTTAACATCCTCATATTGCGTGCAATATTAAAGTACGGAAACACTCTCTCAGTGAAAGTGTGTGTAAATGTGTGTAGGTGTGTGTTATTATCAGGATCAGAGAATGAGAGTTTTCCTCTGTCCCAGTCCAGCTGCACTCTGATCCTCTGGAGTTTCCGTTTCACTAGGAGAAGAGTGTCAGGCTGTGGTGGAACTGCTGCTCCATAGTTACCATCCATATAATACACAAACAACTCTCCACTCGCATCATCATCATACTCTCCCTTCCTCTGGCCAGATTCTTTCTTCACACCTATATTCCACCATGGATTCTCCCCAACCTTCACATCCCAGCAGTGAATCCCTGAGTTAAAGCCCTCAGAGCCCAGGACACTGGCAGCCCAGTCAAATCTCTCTGGGTTATCAGGAAGCTGCTGTCTCTCAGTACTGTATGTCACACTGGTCAGATCCTCAGATAAGATGAAACGTGGGTGTGCAGTGTTGGGATCCAGAGTGACAGGAGCTGCAGAGAGACAGAACACAAATATGAGCTGAACACTGAGTTATGTGTGATGAGGATGTGAATGATGATCATTATTTACAGTGGTGTGTTACATTTCTTTGGAGATTTGGGAAATTGGGCCCTATGTTCCTTACCTCACTCACGTCAGATCATGCGCTACGTAACTTTCGTAAGGCACTTCCGCGCAACGATCTGATGTTGAAGCCCATCAGAGAGATTTCAAGCCATTATTCTGTAACCGGACCAATCAGGGCCGCTGGCTGCTGTAGAGGGTGTGACGTAGCGAAGAAGCAACTGTTTTGAATCCAACCAATCCAACAAACGTAACGAGCGTCTTCGGTTGGTTTCGATGTGGTTGGCTGCAGTGTACGTCAATTAAATTGATGGACAAGCCGTTTGCCCAGTTAGATTCAAGGATTTCTGGCTCCTGAAATAATTCGTCTATCGCTGAATATCAGATGAACGCGCGTAGCGCTACATCTGACGTGAGTGAGGTAACTATGTTCCCACAGCCCCATGCTCTCTCATTACAAAGATTAAAAAAAAATAGACCCTATTTTCCCACAGCAATATGTTCCGATAAGCCGGGCATGTTCACACCAACACAGGTAATATTTATCCAGTTAGCCCTTCTGTTCACATTAGAATGGAGAAGAATGGTCGATTTCAAAAATGATCACTGAGGTGGATGAATATAAAATCGTTGTGGAATGTGGATGCAAAACGTTCTGAAAGCGAGAGTGGATGAATATCGTTTTCATTGCGAATATAAATCTAGGCAGCACAGCATAAAAGAACCTTACCCTTACCCTAAACCTAACCCCACTACCTGGAAGGCACCATTGAGGGCAAATAATACCAAACAGCGAATCTTGCTTTGAAGAAAGAAAGAAAGAAAGAAAAACTCTTAGAAATGTGAGAATAAAGGGCTGTGGGAATATAGGGCTGTGGGAACATAGGGCTGTGGGAACATAGAGTTGTGGGAACATAGAGCTGTGGGAACATAGACACGCTCCCAAATTCACTCCGGTACTCTCCTTTAAGGAGTTGAAGTTGCTACTTTAAGCAAAGAGGGTCAAGTTCAGGATGGTGCACCCAGCTGGTCTCCGGGTGTCCTTTGACAGTACAGATTTTTTTTTTTTTTTGATAAATTTTGATAGTCCTGCAAACTTTTACCATGATATGTGCTGTGCAGGAGTTCTATACTGCCTCTATCACTCTCTCCATCTTTTCACACAACTTCCTCTGTAAACCGCCCCTCCCTTTCTTACTCAACAACCCTTTCTTCCTTCCTTCCTTCCAATAAATATCAACAGCCCTGTTTCCCATCTCTTTTGCCCTCTCCATCACTCTACCCATCCCTCTCTTGGAGTGTACACCTGACCAAGGTAAGGCAAGTTTATTATATTGCGCATTTCATTTGTGTGTGTGTGTGTGTGTGTGTGTGTGTGTGTGTGTGTGTTTGTTTGTGATAGACAGAGTGAGATCATGTGTGATATTTACTCACTATATTGAACAATCTCCTGCATCTTCTCCCAGACTCTGAACTTCAGGTTGCCCAGGTGCTTTGCCACATTGATCAAAGCTCCTGAAACCCTCTCTGGATTCTGCAGTGTGCACTGGGCTCTAGAATAACATACAGGAGTCAGTGCTGCTGTGGGTTTGGGTTCAGAACCGCAAAGATAGAGGAGGCAGATCACTCACCTTTCCACTGTGCTGTTGTAGTTCTGGAAAAAAGTAAAGTGAAGTAAAAGTTAAGTGTTGTGCCCTTATATTCACTTTGGCACCGCACATCCACACAGTATTTATCAGTAATGGAATACAGTATATGTACATTAATCAGTATGCATGGTGTGTAACATGCATGACGTCTCTCTCACTCACTCACTCTCACACACACACACACACACACACACACACACACACACACACACACACACACACACAGATACTGAGTATGATTCTTACCTGCAGAAATGTGACATCATCAACTCCCATCTGCTCTTCTATGGATCTGATTGTGTCTGAAAGAGATGAGATCTCTCTGCTCATCTTCTCAATCTTCTCTTTCATCATCTGACTCTTCTGCTCCTCTTCCTCCCTCAGTGCAGCTATCCTGGCTGCCTCTTCATCTCGTAGAAACTGGTGAAGCTTCACAAACTCCTCCTTGATCTGCATCTCTGTGTGCTGGACTTGAGTCTGGAAAGAGGTCAACAAAGACAAGGGTTATAAGATTAGATCTCTAATGTAGAAGTATTTCTGAAAATCTCTTTTCCTGCTTGAGATGCATGTGTAGTTATAAAGCACATTGTTCACCTTAATGTGTTCAGCTATGTCATCACAGTTGACTTTGGCTTTTTCAAAGACCTTCAGTTTCTCCTTTATGGGACCCAGGGTGACTGTGAGCTCCTCCTGAATGGGGGGTGGGGGGATTTGCAAACACTTATATGTAAATTAATAGTGCCACCCAGCAACCACACAAATTCTGAATTCTCCATTCTTATAAAATGTTAAGTTACACAATGTCTAAATCAGTTTTATTTTTCCATCCAGTGATCCATTGAAAATGATACTTACTTTTCGGTCAGCGGCCGCTTCAACAATGGGACTGAAGTTGTGACTTTTATGCAGTTTGGAGTCTCGACACGAGAAACACACAAGCTGCTGATCAGTGTGACAAAACAGTCTGAGTGGGTCACCATGGATACTGCACTGTGCTCCTCTCTGGGGTGTAAGTGTGTCTCGCTCCTGTAAGTACGTCTCACACAAGTTTCTTAATGCCAGGTTGACCGGAGGGTCCAGTTTCGATGATCTCCTCCTGCAGATTGGACATTCTCTGGATGGTTTAGTGTCCCAGAACTGCTTGAGACAGGCTTTACAGATGCTGTGAGTGCAGGTCAAGATGACAGGATCCTTGTAGATGTCAGTGCACACAGGACAGCACAGATCCTCCTCCAGCAAGGAAGCCATTTTCAACACTAGCTACAGTTTTAATGTCACTTGTAAGAGTTTGAAACTCATCACTCTTTCTCAGTTCTCTGTCTTTTAACGCAAAGTTTTTAGCCAACCCCTCTTGCTTCAGTTCTGAAAACAATAATTTTCTGTAGTTTGATTGCTTTGCTTCTGTTATCCCCACCTGCAGTAGTGGTCTCTATAGCGGAGTAGCAGAGCCCAGAGTTCTTCAGCTTCTCTTCCTCCTTCAGGACATGTGAGTCAGAGGGAGGGATCAAGCGGAGCTGAAATCTGATTGGTCAATTCCTCATTCTGGCTTCTTAGTACATTGTAAAGTTCAAAGTGCCATGTTCATTGATCCCTAACAGACAGCCATAAACACTTTTCTCCCAGGTGCTCAAGTCCAAAAAGTGCATAGTGCAGGGTGAAACTTATGGTGAGACTTATACTTTTTATAGACCATAGAGCCTACCAATGCTCTCCAAAATTAGACACTTTGAACTACAGTTGTCTTTCCTGAAGCACATAAGCAATATAGCTCTACACATGCACCAATAGATAGGAAGAATTTGTAAATGATTCCTCTTGAATCTCTGTTCTGTTCTCATTGCTGCAGATACTGTAATCTTATATGCTCTGTTAGGGCCTCAACACACCAGTCCCAACAGCATTGCGGAGCACTTTCAAATTCCATTTAGATGGAGGTGGTAGTGAGGGTGAAAGAGGAGGTGAAGTGATAAGACCTGCCTAAGTTAATCTAGAGGAAGTCGTAAACCTAATCGAGGAGCCTGTTGGCTTAGTATAGTTAAGAGAATCAGGAGTTGAGGCTCCACTATCAAGGTTTACCACTACTTCCACTACTTTTACCCAGGTTTGCCACTGAACTGCCTTCTCAGAATACCCTCGTTTCTCTCACTCTGAATCAGTGTGAAAGTGACACAAATAAACAGTCACACCCTGTATATGTTGTGATACTGTGCAGAGCTGTGTTTAACAGATTTTTAGACATTTTCTTTTTTGCAGATAAGTCATTCTGTTGAAGAGGAGAAAATCAAAGCCCCGTCTCTGTTTCGGTATCCACACAGTAAAATTAACAGAGCAGTGTACTCATTTGTTCATCTATTTATTCATTTATTTATTTGCCTGGATGACTAACCAACTAGGAGAAACATTTTCCCCATAATTGTAGTTCTTAAAAGTATTTTAAACACTTTTATTTATCATTAGGGTCATTATGTACGAGACAAACATAAATACTGTATCTGTGATGATGATGACAATGATAGGAATGGGTACTCTACAGGACACTTAATAAAACCTGTTGACAGTAGCACTATTGTGTGCAGTAAAAGAGTAAGTGGAGCAGAGATCTTTCCCCAGTCATGGTTTCAGTTTTCGGCAATACTAACAGCGGTCTACTCTGACTTAAAAAAAGAAAAGAAAGAAAAATCACCACTTTTTCAATTTTACTATGAGTGCCAACCTCCGAAACCTTTTCCTGAAAAAAAAAAAAAAAAACCTAAGTCTAAGTCTGAAGCTCAATCCATACTGAAGATCCGTGACGAGATGATACCATTTTAGAGTGTAGTTGCGGCAGTGTGAATCAATAGTCACAGGTTGTTGCAAGCCGTCGCAAAAGATTTAACATGTCAAATCACAGTTTCGGAGTTTTAGAATCAGCCCGTCTCGCAGCCCATCTCGTTGCGGATCTTTGGTCTGTAGCCACCTTAAGAGGGCAACTCTTTCTACTGACTTTCATCCCTCTCTCCGGTTCAGTGCTGGTCCAGACAGAGACTCCATCAGCTGGGCTGCTCTAGTGTGACTGAGACCTTCACTGGTAAGATCCTCATAGGACACACATCATCAACATTCAGGTAGAGAAACACTCTCTCAGTAAAATTGTGTGATAAAGTGTGTAGGTGTGTGTTATTATCAGGGTCAGAGAATGAGAGTTTTCCTCTGTCCCAGTCCAGTTGCACTCTGATCCTCTGGAGTTTCTGCTGCACTGGGAGGAGAGTGGAGGGCTGTGATAGAACACCTGCTAAATATTTTCCATCTTTATATTGCACTTTCAACTCCCCACTCACATCACCACCATACTCTCCCTTCCTCTGGCCAGACTCTGTCTTCACACCCACATTCCACCATGTGCCTGCTCCAACCTCCACATCCCAGCAGTGAGTCCCTGAGTTAAAGCCCTCAGAGCTCAGGACACTGACAGCTCTATCAAATCTCTCTGGGTTATCAGGAAGCTGCTGTCTCTCATGACTGTATCTCACACTGGTCAGATCCCCAGACAAGATGGCACTAGGGACTGCAGTGTTGGGATCCAAAGTGACAGGAGCTGCAGAGAGAAAGAACACACACATGAGCTGAACACTAAGTGGTGTGTGAAGAGGATGTGAATGATGGTCATTATTAATAGTGGTGTTAATACCAAGTGTAATGGCAGGAGAAGTAAGAACAGTGAAATGCTCTTTAGTCATCAGTATGAAGGGATCACAGAGTTTACTCACAGGAGGAGAGGAGAGGGGGGTGTTAGTGGAATGATGGGATTGCTGCAGATTCTCTCTCATTTACCATCCTGTCTACTCTCTCCAACATTTCACATATTTCTTCTGTAACCCACCTCACGCTTTCTTTAGCAACCCTTTCTTCCTTCCATTAAATAAAAAATAAAACATTATAAAACTGCCTTGTTTATAATGTCTCTCCCATCTCCATCATACCTGACCAAGGGATCCATAACTAAGGTAAGGTATGTTTATTTATATTGTACATTTCAAGACCGGGGATTTTCAGGGATATGCATTTGTATACATTGTGTGTGTGTGTGTGTGTGTGTGTGTGTGTGTGTGTGACGGCAAGAGTGAGATGGTACTGTATGTGGAGCTTACTCACTGTATTGGACAACCTCCTGCATCTTCTCCCAGACTCTGAACTTCAGGTTGCCCAGGTGCTTTGCCACATTGATCAGAGCTCCTGAAACCCTCTCTGGATCCTGCAGTGTGCACTGGGCTCTGGAATAACATTCAGGAGTCAGTGCTGCTGTGGGTTTGGGTTCAGAACCACAGAGAAGAGAGAGACAGGAGGCAGATCACTCACCTTTCCAATGTGCTCTTGTAGGTCTGGGAAAAGCAGACAGAGTGACATAAAAAAAAAGAACTCATTGCAATAATATTACGAGAACACACATTTCACACACACACACACACACACACACACACACACACACACACACACACACACACACACACACACACACACACACGTGCATGTGTGTAAAAACATATGGCATACTGTAACTTGGGTTCTCACAAGTGATTCTACAGCAGAATAGATACTTGAGCTAACTCATTATATGGACATCAGTCACACAAGGTCAACACAGACACACACACACGCAAGATGCATAATGAAACAAAACATATAAAAGACACATACATGTATCTTCAGTATTTAACTATGTAGGCTATAATTGAAGTATTCTAATTGTGCACAGATGCACGCACACACAGTAACATATGGTTCTAACCTGCAGGAATGTGACATCATCAGCTCCTGTGTTCTCCACTAATGCTCTGATTGTGTCTGAAAGAGATGAGATCTGTCTGCTCATCTTCTCAATCTTCTCCTTCATCATCTGACTCTTCTGCTCCTCTTCCTCCCTCAGTGCAGCTATCCTGGCTGCCTCTTCATCTCGGAGAAACTGGTGAAGCTTCTCAAACTCCTCCTTGATCTGCCTCTTTGTGTGCTGGGCCTGAGTCTGGAAAGAACAAGGGTTATAAGATCTGCCCGATGTAGAGGTATCTCTTAACACCTTTTTTCCAGCCTGTGATGCTAATGTAGACGTGCATGTATGTGTAGCTGGTCGCGGTCCGCACCGCACACGGGTCTCGAACCCGCCACCCCGCAAGCTACAAACTCTCGGCGTGGGAGTGGAACGCTCTAATCAACTGAGCCAAAAACCTGAGCTTTTAACTCAGCGTGTTAGAAGCGCCCATGAAATTGGGTGATGAGGATTTACACACTACCGCCGAGCTAGCCGTGCTAGCCGGCCTCCGTTACACTCACCCTCCAAATCCTCACTCCCATCCGGGTCATGGCACCAATGTAGGCGGTGGCGGTCCGCACAACACACGGGTCTCGAACCCGCCACCCCGCAAGCTACAAACTCTCGGCGTGGGAGTGGGCCGCTCTAACCAACTGAGCCAAAAGCCCGAGGTTCTAACTCAGCATGTTAGAAGCGCCCATGGAATTGGGTGATGAGGATTTACACGTACTACCGCCAAGCTAGGCGAGCTAGCTGGCCTCCGTTGCATATGCAGTGTATTGTTCACCTTAATGTGTTCAGCTATTTCATTACAGTTGACTTTGGCTTCTTCAAACACCTTCAGTTTCTCCTTCATCGGGCCCAGGGTGACTGTGAGCTCCTCCTGGATGATGAGGAGAAGAGAGAAAGAGATAGATTTTGAATTTAAACTAAAGCCAGGTTAAAACACCTGTGACACAATGGATTGCCATTACTAACACAACAAATGGCTGCTGTTCCGAATGTTTCTCAACACACTTTGAAGGTCTTCAAATGGCAGCAAAGGTTTACATGCAGATGAATGGTGGCAACTAGTGTCGACTTGCAGGCTTGATTGAATTTTGAATTGAACTATTGAATTTTGAATTAAGTCTTGTGAAATTTTAAGTTACTCCATGTCAAATTCAAGATCTTTTTCATTAAGCCCAATGATAATCACACTTACTTTTCTATCAGCTGCTGCTTCATCAACAGGACTGAACTGGTGATTCCTGTGGAGTTTGGAGTCTCGACACGAGTAACACACAAGCTGCTGATCTTCATGACAAAACAGTTGTAGCACCCCTTGACTGTATCTTTGCCCTTATGGGAGCGCTCCTGGGTTCTTTTAAGTAACCCTTTAATAACTTACTTTGATAGTTCGTCGTCCCCTTTAAATGTATGTACTATGTGTAATAAACTATTATTTCAACCTGTGTGTATTTACTCTTAATTACCCTTATGAAATGCTATCTTAATTACATAACACTTAGCATGTGTCAATAACACTCAAAAGACAACTTCTTAAATATTAAATAAGAATATCTTTACTGAATAAAGAAAATAGTTTTTAAATGTTCAAGTTTTAAATATTAAATGTTTTTAAATTAACCAAAAAGTATGAAATATCAACGTTTTAAATACAAAAACACAAAAGAAGTATTCCTAGAATACCTTTAAATGAAATAAAACAAAATACCAAAATACTCTTTAAGTATTCAAAATACCTTAAATGTACCCTTTAAATAAAATCTGTAAATGTCACCTTTAAACTAAATCTCTATATGTCACCTTTAATCTGACACTAGGCTATACACCTCCATAGCCATAGGCTATCAAAACCCATTCAAATATAAAGCATTAGCACACACAATTCAATAGAAATAAACCTGTGGGCCCACACACACACGCGCACACTCACACACACACCCCAGTCCCAGCCGGCAATATTACTCAGTTTAACCCAAACGTTGCAGGCCTGGAGCGATGCTTGTGGTCGGTGTAGCCCAAAACAATATGGCTGCTTCACTCTGAATGAGCCAAATAAAATAAACTTGTACCTTAATCCAAATTGCTCGCGTAGCGTAGGTAGTTCACCTCACACACGACAATGGCAGTCTCTGTAGCGATGACACTCGAATATCCCCCTCGGGAAGGCAATCAGGAACATCCAGCAGCTCGATGAATCCACGCAGTTTCCCCCGCGAGTAGCAATGGAAGTCTTGCTCGATGCGCTTAGCATGGATAGCTAACTTCAAAGGCTTTTGCAGAGTCACTCACGTTAAGTCCTTCAAACGGTTAATTCACTCAAACGATAAAAGTTCCACAGTCTCTGACGTTCGCGTAGTGTAGTACATTCAGTCCGAATACACTTTCAATGCAAACTAAAATGTTAGTCACATTCTATACAAACATTGCACCGCGAAGACCGCAGCAGCCTCCATTCTAGGTGCTTCTTCTCTCGTCTCTCTCAGTCTCTTTCGCGCGGTTTGTGACCTTTCACCTCTAGAAACATTCTAGAAAGTCTAACATAATAAAATAAAATACATTTACATTCCAGCTTCAAAATAATAAACTTTACAGCATGCATTCCACTTTTCTAATGAAATTACATCTCCAGAAATTCACATATTGCATAATTAGTTGCACATTATATTTGACATGTAAACCTGATACTCAATACTACATTTCCCAGAATTCCATTCTTCATGACCCAAAAACCAGGATCCTTGAGATACAAAATCCCATATTTTAAAGACACTCTTTATAGTCCAAATGAGTAATTATGAACTACATGAACTGTTACTATTTTAATTCTAATTTATTGTATTTATTCTGTATGGCTTTTAATCACTGTGTTACACCCTCCCCCTTCTGAAGGTTAGCATGTCCTCATGCGCTAAAGCCCTAGACATGAATAAGGCCTTTCCTTACAGGGTTTGGATATCTAACAGCACACTGGGAACATTGGGCCATAGGATGACACCAAAGGGTTTTACACCTCTTCTTTTCAGACAAGGGACTACTAATGTGAACAACCATACCCTTGTGAACCACAGTAAGCGGCCTATCTACCGGTTTTCCTGGCTCATCATAGGTAAATCTTGTCACAGGCCGAACCTGTCTCCTGGGACGTTCGTCACAGAGAGGGTCTGCAAGTGGCAAATCCACAGGTGAATCGTCATCAACTACATCCATGGCAGGAAGATTTTCTCCCCCTTCAGACTCTGTGACCACCACGGGGTCTGGAGGTAGCTGAAGACTTCTATCCTCATCTCCATGAGTCTCCTCAAGTTCTGGAACATCTTGAGCTTGATCCTCTTCTAGGAGAATAGGCTCTGGTTCTCTCACATCTGAGGGTTCTTGCTCAGTTGCTGCAGATGGTGGAATTTGGAACATCTCTCTCACATCATCACTGACAGAGAAATAGTGTCCTCCATACTCCTCATCTGATGAAGACTCTTCAAACTCCTGTCTCTCTTCTTCTCTGACTTCTTCATTCCTGGCTTCCCTTCTTACCCGTCTCTGTTCGGTCTGGGTTCTGGTCAAAGGTCTACCAGGCTCTTGTTTCTTTTCTTCTGGAGCCGGGAACCTCACAGACTCTCCTATCGGCAATAGGTGGTCTCTGTGTAGCGTTCGTATACCTCCTGTACCTCGTTCCGGTTTCAGGCGATACACTGGTAAGTCTGGAAACTTCTTCACCACAATATATGGCAAGGAATTCCATCTGTCTTGTAACTTGTGTTTTCCAGGCAATCCAAGATTCTTAATCAACACTCTGTCTCCTGGTTCCAGAGTTTGATGTTTCACTCTCTTGTCGTAGTATTTCTTGTTTCTTTCATGACTCTTCTGTGAAGCATCAGAAGCAAGCTTATAGGCATTCTGAAGATCCCTCTTCATGCTTTCAACATACTGCTGGTACTTTACAGGCTCTTTTCCATCAGCGGAAGTATTGAAACAGATGTCAATCGGCATACGGGCTTCTCTACCAAACATGAGTAGATATGGCGAATAGCCAGTAGCTTCGTTTTTCGTACAATTGTACGCATGGACTAATTCACTGATGCTCTGACTCCATCGTGACCTCTTGGCAGGATCTAAAGTTCCCAACATGGACAACAACGTCCTGTTGAAACGTTCAGGCTGTGCATCTCCTTGCGGATGATAAGGCGATGTTCTTGACTTTCGGATACCTAGCATCCCAAGTAGTTCTTTGATAAGGCGACTTTCGAAGTCTCTGCCCTGATCAGAATGAATACGCGAAGGTAAGCCATAATGCACAAAGAATTTTTCAAACAGGGTCTTGGCCACGGTTATAGCTCTTTGATCTCTGCAAGGGAACGCTTGGGCGTAGCGAGTGAAATGATCTGTTACGACCAGTACATTTGCAATACCTCTTGAGTCTGGCTCTATAGACAAGAAGTCTATGCACACCAAGTCTAGAGGACCTGTGCTCGTGATTTGACTCAGGGGTGCAGCTCGTTGAGGAAGCGTCTTCCTGGCGATGCATCTCCCACAGTTCTTGATGTAATCTTCGATCTGTGTGGACATTCGCGGCCAGTAGAATCTATCCTTGATGAGTTCACTAGTCCTTTCAACTCCTAGGTGACCAGAATCATCGTGAAGAGAACGCATGACCATCAGATGGTATTTCTCAGGTAAGACCAATTGTTGTCTCTCGTCTCCAGACGATTTCCTCACCATCCTGAACAGCAGATGATTCTTGATAATCAACTTAGGACTTTGTCTTTGCAGTAACAAAACACTTTGGTCTTGAGTCTTGGCCATAGACTGTAGCTGACCAGTCTCGATTGCATGCTTCACTGGGCCAATGACTGGGTCTTGATCTTGTGCTTTACGCAGGTCATTGTGGCTCAACTGTTCTAGGTTGCTCAGCTCCAATTGTGTCGGATAGGCATAGACACTAGGGACACTTTGGGAGTTAGCTCCTAGCTGGTCAATGAGACGTCCATTGGAGTGTTCGCCGGGGGCAGCTATCTGGCAAATGGCTTTAACTCCATGGGGAGAAATCTCTTTCCAATCTGGTGACACATGGATGGACGGCAATTGACGTGACAGCAAATCAGCGTCAATGTTGTGTCTACCAGGGCGGTATTGAACTTTGAAATCATAGGTGGCAAGGGCTGACAACCACCTGTGACCAGTTGCATTGAGCTTGGCACTGGTTAAGACATAAGTGAGCGGATTGTTATCCGTTCTCACTGTAAACTTTGCCCCATACAGGTAATCGTGAAATTTGTCCACGACGGCCCATTTTAACGCGAGAAATTCTAACTGATGAATGGTGTAACGCTGCTCAGAGGCACTTAGCTTGCGGCTTGCATATGCTACAGGCCTGAGACCTTCAGGGTATTCTTGATTAAGAACAGCGCCTAAGCCATTCAGACTAGCATCAACGTGGAGCACATATGGTTTGGCTGGATCGGCAAATGCCAACACTGGGGCATGCGTCAGGCAGTAAATGATGTCATTGAACGCCTTGGTGCACTCCTCGTCCCAGCGCTGACCAAAAGGCTCTCCTTCCTTGAAGTAGGACTTCTTTTCTTGTGCAATCTTGCATCCAGTCCGGGTTGGAGGGTAACCTTTGGTAAGCTCTGTGAGTGGTCGGACTATGGCAGAATAATTCTGGATAAATCTGCGATAATAGCCACAGAATCCGAGGAATGACCTCAGAGATCTTAGGTCTGTCGGCATCTTCCAGTTCTTAACGGCACTCACTTTCTCTGGGTCAGTGGCAATTCCTGAGGCAGACACAATATGTCCAACATACTTCACTTGTGACTGACAAAACTGGCACTTGTCCAGTGATATCTTCAGGCCACATTCTTCCAGTCTGTCGAGCACTTTGAGAAGTCTTTCTTCATGCTCCTCTAAGGTACGTCCGAATACGATCACGTCATCAAGGTAAACAATCACCTGGAGCAGATGCATGTCACCCACGGCTCTCTCCATCAAACGTTGAAAAGTAGCCGGAGCTCCTGTTATACCTTGAGGCATTCTCTGGAATTCGTAGAAACCCAGAGGGCAGATAAAAGCTGTTTTATCTTGGTCTTCAGTAGCCATGGGTATCTGGTAATACCCGCTCCGCAGATCCAACACTGAGAACCAACGACTGCCGGATAGACAATCTAAGGCATCGTCAATCCTTGGAGTGGTGTACTGATCTGGGATCGTTCTGTTGTTCAATGTGCGATAATCAATGCACATGCGCACTGTTCCGTTTTTCTTCCTCACTATTACTATCGGGGACGCATAGGGACTTCTTGATTCTTTGATGATGCCCGCTGCCAGCAGGTCTTTCAGGTGACGGCGTACGTCATCAATGTCTGCCGGGGCTATGCGTCTGGATCGCTCTCTGAATGGTCTGGGGTCGCTGAGTCTTATGTGGTGTTCGACGCCCTTGGCAAGACCCACATCCCACTCATCGAGTGAAAACACGTTTCCTCGGTTGGACAGCTTCTGACGTAACCTCTTCTTCCAGACCTCTGGAATTGGAGAATCACCGAAGTCAAACAATTCAGCATCAAGGACCTTTGCTGTAGACTTGGGTCTTTCAGCCGAAGTAACTGTGTCAGTGGGGAACACATGAGCAATGACTGTACCAGCCAGCATAGTGGTTTCTTTCAGGGTCTCATTTCTTATCAGAACATTGAAACTGTTGACATTCAGGTCAGAAGATGATAGGACCACCGGCTGAACAATCACACCAGCAGGCAGCGTCACAGAGGGTGGAGTCTCTACCATCACTATGTCTCTTCTCAGTGGTTGCTTGCATTCAACTTTGCAGATGGCAGATCTTTCGCCTCTGGCAGGGACAGTTAGAGGACCTGGACCCATCCACCTGACTTCACCAATGGGCTCTTCCACATCCATCTGTTGAGGTTTTGAAAGCTTCAACACAGGTGTCTGTGGTAGTATCCTCAGAGAATGAGTCTGCTCTGAAACATTAGCATCTTGGCATAGAGAGGCTAAGCGGTGAAACACGTTTGCATTCGTTCCGATGATAACAGGAATGTGGTCTGGACCACTTGGCTCAGGGCAAACTAGAGCTAACACGGAGAGAGTCTCACACGCTCCAGTCAAAGTAGCAGGAAATTCAACATCTACTACTATGTAGCCTTGGTAAGGGTAGCTGGATGAACTCAATCCCCATATCGCTAGACCTGTGATCGGATGAATCGGCACTTTTGGTAAGTATCTCTTGTACCACTTGTCAAATATTATAGTCACTTGAGATCCACTGTCTAACAACGCTTTACATTCATGGCCATTTATCTTCACAGACATAGTGGAGGCAGGTCCTACCAACCCACTAGGAATGTTGCTTGGAGCAGCTTCACTGATATGACTCTTTCGGGATAAAGCAGTATCACTACTCTCTGTCTGGGTTTTGCTTTTCTCATCTTTAAGTCTCTTCAGAGAGCGAAGTAGCTTCCGAATGACTTCAGATGGATTTTCAGGCTCTTGGCATCGGTTGGCGATGTGTCCGTCACCACCACACCGATAGCAAAAGAAATCATCTCTGTTCACTGTTGGTCTACTTCTGTCACTTGAACTCACAGCGGGTTGCTGAGGTGGTTTTCTTCTAGGTGGTGCACTGCGCTCTACACTCATGACAGTCAGTTGCTGTTGCAATTGCTGGAGTTGAGTCTTTAGCTCTTGCACCTCAGTGGCTGGTTGCTTCTCATCACACTTGGGAGAGGTCTTGACTTTAGGCTCTGAGGCTTTGGGAGTTGTAGGTGCTTCTTCAAGCTTGGCACGTAGCTCTTTGACCTCAGCCTTCAATGCTTGAATGTCTGTCTGTTTCGGCTCTGAGACGTCTTGAGGAAATGCAGGTTTTGCCGTCACATCAAGCTTACGTCTTTTGGCCTCATTCTCCTCTTCCTCACGAATCTCGTTGAGTAGACTCAAGAAAGTTGGAGGAGATTCTTTTCTTTCCCTCAGTCGTAGCTGTAACAGCATCATGTCGGACTCAACAGCTCCTCTAATCAACTGCTCTACTCTCGCTCTATCCACTTGTGCGGCAGGCAATCCGCCTCTCTGCGCTACTTTTGTCAATGACTTTTCCATTCGACGGAGAAACTCAGACAAAGCCTCACCAGGGTTCTGGCGAAGTAGTCTAAAGGCAAAATACAAATCTTCGCCGGACTCTGAAGTCCCAAACGCACTTTCCAGCGCTACAAGATAATCTGACGCACTAGCATCATCACTTGACAATCTCACTGCTTTGATAATCTCAAGAGCAGGGCCCTTTAAACTTTCCACAATACGTTTGCGTTTTTCTTTTTCAGTGCAATCACACTCAGAAATCATAAGCTTCGCTTGTTCCACCCAATTCTCCATGCTTTCCTCTCCAACAGGAGTAGGCACTACACCTGAGAACACTCTTAATCTTCTATAAGCTGTGCCCTCACTGGACTTCTTGTTCTTCTCCAAAAGCTCTCCAACAGCTTCTGGCGAACTGACGGAAAGAGGAGAAAGCATTGCTTGAATATCAGTCAAAGACTTGCCTTCATCTTGTAGAAGTTTCTTGAACTTTGTTTCAAAATCATCAGGGGCAGATACAATGTCTCTGACAACTTCCATCTTCCATGCCTGCGTACCCCCTGTCGGCAAAACTTCAGACGGCACACGACTTGGATCTATCTTCTCGCGACATTCACATAAAACCAACTTACTAGCCGTAGTTGGACCAGACTTGGTAGCTCTAACACGAACTCTGCCAAAAACTTTTACACTTTCGGCGGTGCTTTCCAGTAACGCTACTTCAGCATCAGCGGGAACGCCAATCAATACAAATGCATGAGCTGTATCAATCAAAGCATCCTTACACCAATTCACAAGCTCCTCTTGTGTAATAGAATCACTTCCTTCAGCCATAATTCAAATTCAATAGCAAACACAAAAACTTCAGCTAAACACTCTCTTCTGCACCAATAACGAAACAATAAGGGACTTGGGACAAACTATCCCAGCGGTGCCTCCATTTTGTGTAGCACCCCTTGACTGTATCTTTGCCCTTATGGGAGCGCTCCTGGGTTCTTTTAAGTAACCCTTTAATAACTTACTTTGATAGTTCGTCGTCCCCTTTAAATGTATGTACTATGTGTAATAAACTATTATTTCAACCTGTGTGTATTTACTCTTAATTACCCTTATGAAATGCTATCTTAATTACATAACACTTAGCATGTGTCAATAACACTCAAAAGACAACTTCTTAAATATTAAATAAGAATATCTTTACTGAATAAAGAAAATAGTTTTTAAATGTTCAAGTTTTAAATATTAAATGTTTTTAAATTAACCAAAAAGTATGAAATATCAACGTTTTAAATACAAAAACACAAAAGAAGTATTCCTAGAATACCTTTAAATGAAATAAAACAAAATACCAAAATACTCTTTAAGTATTCAAAATACCTTAAATGTACCCTTTAAATAAAATCTGTAAATGTCACCTTTAATCTAAATCTCTATATGTCACCTTTAATCTGACACTAGGCTATACACCTCCATAGCCATAGGCTATCAAAACCCATTCAAATATAAAGCATTAGCACACACAATTCAATAGAAAACAAACCTGTGGGCCCACACACACACACGCACACTCACACACACACCCCAGTCCCAGCCGGCAATATTACTCAGTTTAACCCAAACGTTGCAGGCCTGGAGCGATGCTTGTGGTCGGTGTAGCCCAAAACAATATGGCTGCTTCACTCTGAATGAGCCAAATAAAATAAACTTGTACCTTAATCCAAATTGCTCGCGTAGCGTAGGTAGTTCACCTCACACACGACAATGGCAGTCTCTGTAGCGATGACACTCGAATATCCCCCTCGGGAAGGCAATCAGGAACATCCAGCAGCTCGATGAATCCACGCAGTTTCCCCCGCGAGTAGCAATGGAAGTCTTGCTCGATGCGCTTAGCATGGATAGCTAACTTCAAAGGCTTTTGCAGAGTCACTCACGTTAAGTCCTTCAAACGGTTAATTCACTCAAACGATAAAAGTTCCACAGTCTCTGACGTTCGCGTAGTGTAGTACATTCAGTCCGAATACACTTTCAATGCAAACTAAAATGTTAATCACATTCTACATAAACATTGCACCACGAAGACGGCAGCAGCCTCCATTCTAAGGTGCTTCTTCTCTCGTCTCTCTCAGTCTCTTTCGCGCGGTTTGTGACCTTTCACCTCTAGAAACATTCTAGAAAGTCTAACACAGTAAAATAAAATACATTTACATTCCAGCTTCAAAATAATAAACTTAACAGCATTCATTCCACTTTTCTAATGAAATTACATCTCCAGAAATTCACATATTGCATAATTAGTTGCACATTATATTTGACATGTAAACCTGATACTCAATACTACATTTCCCAGAATTCCATTCTTCATGACCCAAAAACAGGATCCTTGAGATACAAAATCCCATATTTTAAAGACACTCTTTTTAGTCCAAATGAGTAATTATGAACTACATGAACTGTTACTATTTTAATTCTAATTTATTGTATTTATTCTGTATGGCTTTTAATCACTGTGTTACACAGCCTGAGTGTGTCTTTGTGAAGACTGCACTGTGCTCCTCTATGGTGTGTAAGTGTGTCTCTCTCTTGTAAGTACGTCTCACACAAGTTTCTTAATGCCAGGTTGACTGGAGGCTCAGACTTTGATGATCTCCTCCTGCAGACTGGACATTCTCTGGATGGTTTAGTTTCCCAGAACTTCTTCAGACAGATTTTACAGATGCTGTGAGCGCAGGACAAGATGACAGGATCCTTGTAGATATCAGTGCACACAGGACAGCAGAGATCCTCTTCCAGCCGTGAAGCCATTTTCAAAAGCAACTAGTTTTACTTTCACTTTTAAGAGTTTGAAAAACTCATATCAGTTTCTCAGTTCTCTGTATTTTCCTTAATGTTTTTAGACAACCTCTACAGCTTCTGCTCTGAAAACAATAACTTTCTCGAGTTTGATTTAATTGTTTACGTTTTCCCCACCTGCAGTAGTTTCTGTACAGAAGTTTAGCAGAGACCAGAGCAGCCGTCTGTCACTGAGCTTCACTTCCTGCTTCAGGACAGGTGAGTCAGAGGGAGGGATCAAGAGGAGTTGAAATCTGATTGGTCAGTTCCTCATCCTGGTGTTCAGTGCATTTTTAAGTTCAAAGTACCGGGTTCAGTGATCCGTATCTGACAGCCATAAATATATTATCAGTATATTTATATTTTTTGAAAACTACGTAATATCAGTATTCATACTTCCACACTAATTATTTAATTATTACTGAAGACATATTTATTCACAGAGATGAATGTGTTAGTGACATACATATCCACACACTCACAAGAGCTGTGTAAGAAATACACAACCTGAGTGAATCTCTCAGCCAGTTATACGCCTCGTCATTCCTAATGCAATCAAGACCATTGACTGCTGTAAGTCACACCTGCAGTATACAGTATGCACATCACCTTGAGGCTGCTCAGGTGCAATGGATATGTATTGATACTGGATGTGTGCAGAGATATGTTTTACAGATTTTAAAGACATTTTCTTTTTGCAGAAGTCATTCTGTTGAAGGAGAGAAAACCAAAGCATCTTCTTTGTTTTGGTTTCTAGTGAAATAAAAAGAGCAGTTTACTCATTTTGTTCATTCATTCTTTTATTTGCCTGGATAACCAACTAGGAGGAATACTTTTTCCGTAATCATTGTTCTTTAATTGAAACACTTGGGAAACATGAGAGGCATTGCGTACAAGACAAGCATATACAGTATATCTGTGGTGATGATGATGATGATGATGACAGGAGTGTGGGAGTGTGCACTCTACAGGACACTGAATAAAGCTGCTTACAGTAACACTATTGTGTGCAGCAGCAGAGTAAGTGGAGCAGAGATCCTCCTTCAGTCAGAAGTCAGTTTACAGCCATGCTAATAGCAGCCTACTCTGACTTTCAGGAGTTTATTCAATTCTTCTTTTCTCCAGTCTTTTAACATGAGTATGCCAGTCAACTTTTTCCTGAAAACAACTAAGTCCACTGATATTGTTTTAAATTTCTGTTATCTATCTACAGGAGTGACATCAGCAGAAAAGCCGTCTGTCTCTGAGCTTCACTTCCTCCTTCTGGACAAGACAGGAGTCAGAAGGAGTCATACCAGTTCATACCGGGTTTTTTAATTCCTGAAAAGGTTTGTGGACAAAATTATCAAAAGGCCTGATGCAATCTCCAAGTCTCAATAATTTCATTAGAGGTAAATATTGCAGGCTACCAATCATAAAATATTTCCCCTACATATGAAGTCTCTAACTGGGTTGCTCTACTCTTACTGAGGCCTTCATTGGTAACATCCTCAGAGGAGAGAGTTTACAGGCGTTGTTAAAGTATGGAAACACTCTCTCAGTGAAAGTGTGTGTTAAAGTGTGTAGGTGTGTGTTACTATCAGGGTCAGAGAATGAGAGTTTTCCTCTGTCCCAGTCCAGCTGCACTCTGATCCTCTGGGGTTTCTGCTGCACTGGGAGGAGAGTGGAGGGCTGTGGTGGAGCATATGCACCATATTTACCATCTCTATAATTCACATACAGCCCTCCACTCTCAGCAACACCATAGTGTCCCGTCCTGTGACTAGACTCTGTCTTCACCCCCACACTCCACCATGTGTTCTCTCCAACCTCCACATCCCAGCAGTGGGTCCCTGAGTTAAAGCCCTCAGAGCCCAGGACACTGTAATACACATCAAATCTTTCTGGGTTATCAGGAAGCTGCTGTCTCTCATCACCACGTCTCACACTGGTCAGATCCTCAGACAGGATGAGTTTTGGGTGTGCAGTGTTGGGATCCAGAGTAACAGGAGCTGCAGAGAGAAAGAACACACACATGAGCTGAAGTGATGTGTGACGGGGATGTGATGAATGATGGTCATTATTAATAGTGGTGTTACCAAGTGTAATGACAGGAGAAGTAGGAACAGTGAAATGTTCTTTAGTCATCAGTATGAAGGGATCCCAGCTGTGCAGGAGTTACTCACAGGACAGGAGGGTGTTAGTGGAATGGTGGGATTGTTTTACCATCCATTCTCTATCGCTTTCTCCACCTGTTCTCACAACCCCTCACTCCCTTTTTTACAAAGCAAGCCTTCCTTCCTTCCTACCTTCCTTCCCTCCAATAAATTACACAGCCCTGTTTCCCATCTCCATCACTCTCTCCATCTTTTCACTCTACCCATCCCTCCCTTGGAGTGGATCCCTGACAAATGTAAGTCTGGGGATTTTGGTGTGTGTGTGTGTGTGTGTGTGTGTGTGTGTGTGTGTGTGTGTGTGTGTGTGTGTGTGTCTGTTTGAGAAAGTGAGATGTGTTGGTAACTCACTATACTGAACAATCTGCTGCATCTTCTCCCAGACTCTGAACTTCGAGGTTGCCCAGGTGCTTTGCCACATTGATCTCCTGAGCTCCTGAAACCCTCTCTGGATCCTGCAGTGTGCACTGGGCTCTGGAATAACATTCAGGAGTCAGTGCTGCTGTGGGTTTGGGTTCAGAACCACAGAGAAGAGAGAGACAGGAGGCAGATCACTCACCTTTCCACTGTGCTCTTGTAGTTCTGGAAAAATAAATACAGTGGTTTTAAAATGTAATCCAGCTGTACCCAGCTGAACAAAACAGATACAGAGAGGAAGTTGTCCACCAGCTGACTGACAGCTGTTTTGGAGATGATATCTCAGTTACAGGAGAGGTGTGAAAAATAATAACTCTTTTTTCATCTTGATTGTCCCTCCAAAAGCCCCTCTCTGACTTCAACTGCAGCTAAAATTCCCATACATGCATTTATAAGCTCAAGACTGGACTACTGCAATGACTTACCTGATGGAATCCCTGCCAAGAGGCTAAATAGACTGCAATATGTTCAAAACTGTAAGCTCCTAGGTTATTCACACACACTAGGCCCTGGACCATATCATTCCAATCCTTTATAATTTGCACTGGCTCCCAGTCCCATACTGCATTCAGTATAAAGTAGTGCTGTCAAACAATTAAAAGAATTAATCTGATCAATCACAATTTTTTTCAATGATTAATCATGATTAATCACTTTTAATCGCAACTCATTTACTCCAGTAAGAATTTGGATGCTAGGGTATGATGGATCCATATTTTACCCTGTAAAGGCCCGGGTACTAAATAGTTGGCTTTGTTTGTCTCAAATGGGGCAATTCACACCTGTCCCCTACCCCTATGTTGTTGGACAGTCAGGAGCTAGGCCATAATCTTTTTATAGTTTGACTTGATAGCCAAGCCTTTTTCTATCTGAAATTGAACATATTACGTGCCATGAAAGTGGAACCATATCCATCAGGATTAATCTGAGTTGATTTTTTTTAATCCGAGTTACATTTTTTGGATCAATCACGTGATTAATCAGTTAATTTTGCCAGCACTAAAGTCATCCTACTTGTCTACAAATCTCTACAGTACATAACCTGGCCCTTTCCTATCTCTCAAAGCTCATTACTCCATATAAATCACCCCTAAATCTTCACTCCATGCACATCTCTTAACAGTCCTGAACTCTAGGCTTCACACTACTGTATAGGAGACAGGGCTTTCAGTGTAAATAGCCCTAAACTGCCTCTTGCATTACGCCAATGTCACCTTTACACTGTACACCCTTAAAAAACATCTTATAACACATCTTTTTAGCTTGCCATTTCTCATTGACTTTTACTCATAACCTTATTTTACATTGATGCTTTACTTATACATCAATTACCATACTTACTTACGTAACTTACTATTCTATTATCACTTTTAATCTTTTTATGTCTTTGTTAATTTTTTTCTATGGTTGTTTGTTGTTGGTTTGTTTGTTTGTTTGATTTAACTGACTGTGCTATGACCTACAGTAACTTACTCCACTGTTCAGTGCCCTTGGGTACCTTGACAGGCGCTTACAAATAAAATGTATTATTATTATTATTATTACCAATGAACGTTCTTACATGCAAGCACTATTCTGGTTTGAAACAGAATAGAGACAATATTGAGGGCTGGCCAGGTATGGAATGCAGCGAAATAGTTTGATGTCAATCGGAACCGAGGAGTTTACATGACTTGCGTGCAAACCAAATATCGCCTTTACTTCGCTTTTCACCCCTATTCTGCATACAAGAGCTATAATTGATCCTGTGGTCAGAGAAGAGTATGTGGGTAACACTTAACAGTGCAGTCTGACTCTACTCACATCATCATCATCTTTATAACATAGTCATTTGCCAAAACACACTTGCACACATACATACTGCCACACTTGGCAAAGATAACCACAAAACAGCATCATCAGTAATGGACTGCAATGTGAATGTTAGTGAGCGTGTGTGTGTGTGTGTGTGTGTGTGTGTGTGTGTGTGTGTGTGTGTGTGTGTGTGTGTGTGTGTGTGTGCATAAGTGATGTGTGTGTATAGGATAAGTGTGTTGGATATATGAGTAACACACACATTTATATAGATAATGGTTCTTACAGTACCTGCAGGAATGTGACATCATCAGCTCCCATCTGCTCCTCTATGGTTCTGATTAAGTCCAAAAGAGATGAGATCTCTCTGTTCATATTCTCAATCTTCTCCTTCATCATCTGACTCTTCTTCTCCTCTTCCTCCCTCAGTGCAGCTATCCTGGCTGCCTCTTCATCTCGTAGAAACTGGTGAAGCTTCTCAAACTCCTCCTTGATCTGCCTCTCTGTGTGCTGGGCCTGAGTCTGGAAAGAGGTCAACAAGGACAAGGGTTACATATAAGATCTCTAATGTTGAAGTATTTCGTAATACCTTTTTTCCAGCCTGAGATGCTTATGTAGACAATCATGTATCTCTGCAGTGTATTGTTTACCTTAATGTGTTCAGCTATTTCATTACAGTTGACTTTGGCTTCTTTAAAGACCTTCAGTTTCTCCTTCATGGGGCCCAGCGTGACTGTGAGCTCCTCCTGGATGATGAGGCAAAGGGGGTGGAGAGAGATTTTGAAATTAAACTTACTCTTGGCTAGAGCCAGATTAATGCACCTGTGACACAACATGGATTACCATCACTAACACAACAAATGGCTGCTGTTCAGAATACAGTCTTCAAGTGGCAGCAAAGAATTTCATGTAAAAAATGAAGTGCCACCCAGTGTTGACTTGCAGTCATAACAGCAACAGTCATGATATTTCAGGTTACTCAAAATCTAAATCTAAATCTTTATCATTAGGCCTGGCTGAATGATAATGGTACTTACTTTTCGGTCTGCAGCTGCTTCATCAATGGGACTGAAGTTGTGACTTTTATGCAGTTTGGAGTCTCGACACGAGAAACACACAAGCTGCTGATCAGTGTGACAAAACAGTCTGAGTGGGTCACCATGGATACTGCACTGTGCTCCTCTCTGGGGTGTAAGTGTGTCTCTCTCCTGTAAGTACGTCTCACACAAGTTTCTTAATGCCAGGTTGGCTGGAGGGTACGGCTTTGATGATCTCCTCCTGCAGACTGGACATTCTCTGGATCCTTTGGTTTCCCAGAACTGCTTCAGACAGGCTTTACATATACTATGAGCACAGGACAGGATCACAGGATCCTTGTAGATATCAGTGCACACAGGACAGCACAGATCCTCCTCCAGCCGTGAAGCCATTTCCAAAAGCAACTACAGTTTTATTTTCACTTTTAAGAGTTAGAAAAAACTCATATGAGTTTCTTAGTTCTCTGTTCTAATGTTTCTAGACAACTTCTCCAGCTTCTGCTCTGAAAACAATAACTTTCTCTTGTTTGATTTAATTGTTTAAGTTATTCCCACCTGCAGTAGTAGTTTCTATCGAGTAGGAGTAACAGAGCCCAGAGCAGCCGTCTCTCACTGAGCTTCACTTCCTCCTTCAGGACAGGTGAGTCAGAGATCAAGAGAGTTGAAATCTGATTGGTCAATTTCTCATTCTGGTTCAAAGTACCAGGTTCAGTGATCTCTAACTGACAGTCATGAACACATAATAGGCCTATATGTATATTTATATTTATGAAACCATGTACAAATGTAATATCAATACATTCACACTTCCACAATTTTCACTATTCATACTTTTCCATATTTAATTCCTACTGATGACATATTCATTCACAGAGCTAAATGTGTTGTAAGTAGTGCTGCCAAACGGTTAAAAAAATAATCTGATTAATCACAATTTTTCAATGATTAATCGTGATTAATCACTTTTAATCTCAACTCCTTTTCCTCCAGTAAGAATTTGGATGCTAGGGTATGTTGGATCCTTATTTTGCCTTGTAAAAGCCCTGATACTAAATAGTTGGCATTGTTCTTCTCAAATGGGGCAATTCACACCTGTCCCCTACCCCCAAGGATTTCC
>JAODXP020000016.1:6104624-6154771 GCA_027497455.2 Sardinella longiceps | reverse complement strand
AGTAGAGCAGATTAATGCCATTTTTTGGCCGAATCGTTCACTTTGGTATAAAAGCATGAAATTTGGCACAGATACTCTCCAAGGGTCACTTTTTGGAAAAAAAGCGCTGGCCACGCAAAATTTCAATATGGCGGCCATTTTTTCAAGATGGCCGCCACTGCTACTAAATGGTTAGTGTAGAAACCATTTACTTTGGTATAAAACTATGAAATTTGCCTGACATACTGTCTGAGGGCCACTTATTAGGAAAAAGGCCCTGGCCACCCAAAAATTCAATATGGCGGCCATTTTTCAAGATGGCTGCCATTGTTACTTATGGTTGGAATAAAAACCATTTACTTTGGTATAAGAACATGAAATTTGGCTGAAATGCTGTCTGAGGGCCACTGTTTTGGAAAAAGGCCCTGGCCACGCAGAAATTCAATATGGCAGCCATTTTTCAAGATGGCCACCATTGCTACTAAATGGTTAGTGTAAAAGTTGTTTACTTTGGTATAAAACTATGAAATTTGCCTGACATACTGTCTGAGGGCCACTGATTAGGAAAAAGGCCCTGGCCACCCAAAAATTCAATATGGCGGCCATTTTTCAAGATGGCTGCCATTGTTACTTATGGTTGGAATAAAAACCATTGACTTTGGTAAAAGAACATGAAATTTGGCTGAAATACTGTCTGAGGGCCAATGTTTTGGAAAAAGGCCCTGGCCACACAAAACTTCAATATGGCAGCCATTTTTCAAGATGGCCACCATTGCTAATGCCACTTTTAAAGTTGGTACATACTGTATACAATAAATCATGGTCCAGAATCACATATTATCTATTCACATTTGCAACTGCAAAGTTCTGTGCATCTGAAACCCAATTTAAAACATGTGCATCTCTCCTGGCATTCTGTTTTGCAGGCACACTTGGCTAGTTGTTCACAACTTTGTACAATTGGTGCATTTGCAGTCCAGAAGACCTCCCATTGTTCACCAAGCTTTTTCCATCCCCAGTCAGCAGGACTCTCTGCTTCTGGCTGACACTTGGTTGCTTGACCCCATATACACCATTTCCAGTATACATTGGTATGCCTGTGTTTTCCACCAGGCTTCTTTTTCTGGTTTCGGCAATGTTGCATGAGCATGGTATGAGTATCTCATATGACCGGGTGCTAGAGATATTAGCTCAACTTGGAGATGCCACAGTACACACAAGTATGTTGAGGAGGGTGAGGTCTGTCCACCAGTGCTACGGAAAGGGTTGTTCACCACTGCTGTCATTGACAACAACTGCTACAACATCATTCCATGGCACCAGTGTATCTGTGTTTCAACATCCGACAAAAGAAAACAATGGTTAGGAGCGTTGGCAGCTTTGGGGCAGAAAAAGTAAAGTCTGTGACAGAACTTGCTGACTTTTTCACCAACATTCATCCTGCTTTCTTCAAGACAAAGACTCAAGTTCCACCAAATAGCCCAGTACCAAATCCTGTCACCACTGTCTTCAGGCCAAAGCTTGCCCTTGAGTATGAGTGGCTTGAGAAAGTAAGAGTTGTGGAAGACATATTGTACTGTAGGTGATGGCCAGCCCACCATGCCTCATTAAGGAGCCCAGAATTTAATATAAGCATCACATTGCTCTTGCCCTTATTCAAGCCCACTCTGTTGCTACATCACAAGCAAGCATGTGATGGAGAAAGTGCAAGATATAGTGCCATATCTTAGCCCAGGTCAAGTACCCATCACCACAGCCGACCAGCCAATATGCACTTGCAAAGCAAATGCACTTGGCCTTAATGAGGCATGGTGGGCTGATCATGTAAAGTTCACTGCATCACCTATTTCTTCCACAACTCTTACTTTCTCAAGCCACTCATACTCAAAGGCAAGCTGTGACCTGAAGACAGTGGTGACAGGATTTGGTGGATCAGAATTCTTTGTCTAGAAGAAAGTAGGATAAATGTTGGTGAAAAAGTCTGGAAGTTCAGTCACAGACTTTACCCTTTTCTGCCTCAAACCTAAGCTGCCAACGCTTCTCACCATTGTTTTCTTTTGTCGGATGTTGAAACACAGACACACAGGTGCCATGGAATGATGTTGTAGCAGTTGTTGCAGAAGGGTTGTGGTCAATGTCGTTAATGACAGCAGTGGTGAACCGCCCTTTCTGTAGCACTGGTGAACAGACCACACCCTCCTCAACACACTTGTGTACTGTGGCATCTCCAAGTTGAGCCGATATCTCTAGCACCCAGTCATATGAGATACTCATACATGTTCATGCAACATTTTCACCAGGCTTCTCTTTGTGGTTTTGGCAAACACAGACATACCAATGTACTGTGTACTGGAAATGGTGTATATGGGGTCAAGCAACCAAGTGTCAGCCAGAAGCAGAGAGTCCTGCTGACTGGTTGGTTTCAGATGCACAGGACTTTGCCGTTGCAAATGTGAATAGATAATATGTGATTCTGGACCATGATTTATTGTATACAGTATACCAACTTTAAAAGTGGCATTAGCAATGGTGGCCATCTTGAAAAATGGCTGCCATATTGAAGTTTTGTTTGGCCAGGGCCTTTTTCCAAAACAGTGGCCCTCAGACAGTATTTCAGCCAAATTTCATGTTCTTATACCAAAGTAAATGGTTTTTATCCCAATCATTTAGTAGCAATGGCAGCCATCTTGAAAAATGTCCGTCATATTGAGTATTTGGGTGGCCAGGGCCTTTTTCCTAATCAGTGGCCCTCAGACAGTATTTCTGCCAAATTTCATGCTTTTATACCAAAGTAAACAACTTTTACACTAACCATTTAGTAGCAATGGTGGCCATCTTGAAAAATGGCTGCCATATTGATTTTTTGCGTGGCCAGGTCCTTTTTCCAAAACAGTGGCCCTCAGACAGCATTTCAGCCAAATTTCATGTTCTTATACCAAAGTAAATGGTTTTTACTCCAACCATAAGTAACAATGGCAGCCATCTTGAAAAATGGCCACCATATTGAATTTTTGGGTGGCCAGGGCCTTTTTCTTAAACAGTGGCCCTCAGACAGTATGTCAGGCAAGTTTCATAGTTTTATACCAAAGTAAATGGTTTCTACACTAACCATTTAGTAGCAGTGGCGGCCATCTTGAAAAAATGGCCGCCATATTGAAATTTTGCGTGGCCAGCGCTTTTTTTCCAAAAAGTGACCCTTGGAGAGTATCTGTGCCAAATTTCATGCTTTTATACCAAAGTGAACGATTAAGTCACTAATCTGCTCTACTAACTTAAATTATGATAATTACAATTAAGAGGTCCCATCGACAAAGTTTGTGGTCAGTCCATGGAAGAAAGTTAGAAATCATCCAAGTCTCCTCTCTAAATGATGCATCTCCTCATGCTGATCAGTCCTGGTCCAGAGAAAGACTATAAGCTTTAACTGATTCAAGAACAGCTTCTTTCCTTGGGCAGAACTTTAAATGCACTTTAAATTGCTGTTATGTGTGAGTGTGTGAGTGAATGTGAATACTGGCTTATTTATTATGAGTGTTTTTATAATTCTTTTATATGCTTTTTTTGCACCCTGTGGCCATGCTGGCTAAATTCCGTTGCCCAGGTAACTGGTCAATGACGATAGAAGTCTTGAACTTGAACTGGGCTGCTCTACTCTTACCGACACCTTCACTGGTAAGATCCTCAGAGGAGACAACCTACCCTCAAAGTACGGAAACACTCTCTCAGTGAAAGTGTGTATGAAAGTGTGTAGGTGTGTGTTATTCTCAGGGTCAGAGAAGGTCAGCTCTCCTCTGTCCCAGTCCAGCTGCACTCTGATCCTCTGGAGTTTCTGCTTGATGTTGAAGACAGAGCAGAGATGACTGATGCCTGATGATGACGCATAATGATCAGAGTGCCACACTGACCACATCCCCCACTTGTTGTCTGTCCTGTCAACCCCCCGGAGAAACTGCGTCATCACTCCCACACTCCAGTATGGACTCCCTCCAACCTCCACATCCCAGCAGTGCCTCCCTGAGCTAAAGCTCTCACAGCCCAGGACCCCGGTGCCGTTGGACCTCTCTGGGTTATCAAGGAGCTGCTGCGGCTCCTCCACATGTCTCACACTGGTCAGGTCCTCAGACAGGAGGAGACATGGAGCTGCTGTGTTGGGATCCAGAGTCACAGGAGCTGCGGAGTGAGACAACACAACACTCAGGAGTCTTCTCACATCCAACTAAAATAACTTATCCAGACCAAAGCTCGGGTTTCTGATTATTCTGATGACTTTGGATTCATTTGTAGGCTACCTTGTACTTGAATAGTACCAGCTGTTATATAAAAAAAAAATCATTCATAATGTGTGTTCATAAGTGACTATACTCACTGTACTGAACAATCTCCTGCATCTTCTCCCAGACTCTGAACTTCAGGTTGCCCAGGTGCTTTGCCACATTGATCAGAGCTCCTGAAACCCTCTCTGGATATTGTAATGTGCAGTGGGTTCTAGAATGACATTCAGGAATCGGTATTGGGTAAGGGTTCACACACACACATACACACACACACACACACACACACACACACACACACACACACACACACACACACACACACACACACACTTGAGATACTAGAGATACACATGAGAGTCTACTCACCTTTCAACTGTGTTCCTGTAGTTCTGGGAGAGACCAAACAATGAAATGCATTAAACCTCATATTATTATATTGTTTACAATCAGACATTTCTATTATTAAGTAAACTTAAAGGAAAAGTTTGGATGGAATAGATCAATGACATTTTGAAGATTGGCTAATTTCGAATCCCCCCTGTGCTTCAGAATGGTTGCTTTTTGCATGTCCGATAATGTCCTTGAAACAACCTTAAAATGTGTGTAGCTCACCTAGTGGTTAGTGGTGTTTGTTAATGTTCCGAAACAATTATCATAGCGAAATACAGTTTCTGTCACCTTTTATGTCGTACATGACTATTTTTACAACATAGTAATATCAACTAGCACTTTGTCTTTAAAACAAATGGCAAAAAACATTAGACTGGGTCCTACCCGCAGAAAAGTGAAGCCAGAAGCTGCCATCTGCTCTTCTATGGCTCGGATTCTGTCTGAGAGAGATGAGATCTCTCTGCTCATCTTCTCAATCTTCTCCTTCATCATCTCACTCTTCTGCTCCTCTTCCTCCCTCAGTGCAGCTATCCTGGCTGCCTCTTCATCTCGTAGAAACTGGTGAAGCTTCTCAAACTCCACCTTGATCTGCCTCTCTGTGTGCTGGGCCTGAGTCTGGAATACATATTCAACAATGTAACACCCCTACATTATCGATACCAGTTAGTTTAAACTCAGTTGATACCTGATATTCTCCATTTCTCACCTTAATATGACCTACTGTTTGGTCACTGATGAGCTTAACTTCTTTAAAGGTCTTCAGCTTGTCTCTTAGACGCTTCAGTTTGATCCTGAATTCCTTCTGAAACACATTATTTACTTCCCTATTACTGCTGTAGAAGAGTCTTGTTAGAGTTAGGTACTGGTTGGTAAAACTATTTTCAAACATTGCCCAATGGAAAATGGTTTTGTGGAAAATGAATATCCGTGTGTACATACCTGATGACCGTGGGCGAATACAGTATGTGTGTGTGCATACCATACCTGATGATCATGGGTGAATATGTGTGTGTACATACCTGATGACCGTCACGTGAATATCTGTGTGTGCATACCTGATGATCGTGGGTGATAATTTGTATGCATACCTGACGAATGTGGGCGAATATCTGTGTGTGCACACCTGATGACTGTGGGTGAATACAGTATGTGTGTGTGTATACCTGCGCTCGTGGGTGAATACAGTATGTGTGTGTGTGCATTTCTGATGATCGTGGGTGATAATCTGTGTGCAATCTGTGGGCGAATATCTGTGTGTGCACACCTGACGCCCACACATTTACAGTAGTAGTCTAGTTTTGTACCTCTGCACAGTAGTTTTGCTGACTCATAGTTGCATGCCAAATGAACATTGATAGCATACAGTAGGTTGGTCAAACTTTTTGAGAGAAGACAAATACAATGTGAAAGAAAACCTTCTTTATGTTCAGGGGAAAGTAATCAACGTGTCTAAACTCTTCTGTCATATCCCATGTGAATCCCTGATGCTTTCTGTAAGATTGTCCTACCTTTACTGGGTGACAGCACTCCTTTAGTCAGGAGAATCATCCTGAATAGTATATGCTCAGCATCTAATTATTCTTTGCATGATTTCAGGTTATTTACCAGCTTCACTTTGATGGTTGGATGACCAATTATGGGGTTTCATTGGTTCCCCCATTAATAGGGGCTCTGTCCTTTAAAAAGGGCCTCCTGCAGATCTTAAAAAGATGCTTTTTATTCGCTACTGTCACCACGTCCACTCTCTGTGGCCGAAGCCCAGCACTCTCAGCCATCTCACTACCACTGTTGTGCTATACCCTTAGGATGAGAGACTGAGTAACATAAGCATAAGCTTCTATAAGCATATGATAGTGCTTCAGTATTTGCTGTATCTTGTTCAAACGATTCCCAGTCTTCTTCTTACTGACAACAGTTTGTGAGATCAAACAATAGGCCTAGGGGTTGATTTGCATTGGAGATTTAAAGAAATATCAAAGTGAAACCTGATTAAGTAAGGGATAATGACCGCCGAGGTGCGTCCCGATATCAGAAAAATAATGGACGCTTATCACCCGGCTGCAACTAAAACGTATAGATGGTAAGCAAGTGTTTAAAACATAAAAGAAACATGTGGCTCCGTTTAGAAAGAAGTTACCCTCTTCCGTTGGGGTTCTATTTTCATATGAAAGAAGATCCGCAAGGCTGCATTCTAAAGAGCATTGATATAGAACGCTGGTGAAACTTTTTTAACCCAACAATGCCTCAGGTGTCCTGTTATCTAGAAATAACGGACACCCTGACAGCCAATCAGAAAACAGTATTCCATTCCACCGGGTGATAATTGGAGAGAAAGTGGACAAACGAAATGTTGTGAAGCTCTCTGACCCCTGACCCTGACTGACCTTTAACAGCGTCTCACACAGGTTCTTCAGCGGCGGGCTGCCGGGATTGTGATCCATTGAGGACTCTCTCCTGCAGACTGGACATTCTCTGGATCTTTTGGTTCCCCATGGAGAGGAGCTCTCTGGGAGAGTGCATGACAGGACTTCAGGCTCCTTGAAGAAGACCCAGCACACAGGGCAGATGAAGAAGAGATCGGTCTGAGAATCAGCTGAGCATGATTCAGATGCCATTGACTTAGACTGTGTACACTTTGCCTTTACTGTCAACTCCGTAGTTTGAGGAAGTCTCTGAAAAGGAAACAAAATGAAATCCATAAAACTGTCAGAGTCTATCACATGTAACTTCACTATATACACGCATTACAGTAGCCAATGTCATTGTGAACTAATGGCATTGTACACTTGTAATACTTATACCGTTTTAGAATTCCAAGAGTAATGAGACAGCAGTCTTTTTTCTTCAGTTGCCCAGGTTCACACCTGAAGAAGGTGAGTCAGTGATAGGGAGGGACTTTAGTCCTGCATTTGCACAAGAGAAGGGGAGGGACTGTTGATTAATTATGCATGGAGGGAGGAGGGAGGGCATTCATTTTCAGCCTGTTCTTCCTCTTTGCAACCACCACAGCAAAGATGGTAGATAGTCAGGTTAAAATACCTCATGGTTGTGTCTTTAGGATTAGTTCTGATTTGTATTAATAGATGTGATTTTGATATACATCAGTTGGCAGTAATAGTCAGTACCACTCTTGCACACCTGAATTAAAGTTGCATGCATCAGGGTTTGGAGACCATGGTGTGATGTCTGAAATGCATATCCATTGCTCAGAAATATAAGATTTATTCTGTAAATCCCCTCAGGTCCTCAATAATACAGAGCATCCCTCAGCACAATTTTCAAATAAAAAAAAAAACAAAACAATTTAGCATTAAGGGAATATGATAGATTCCTTGAGGCATAAACAGTTATGTGTATGTGTGTATGTACTGTATAGTTATGTTAGTATGCACTGCCATCCACAGGGGAGATATTAGTACTGCATCAGCTGTGCTGTCCGTCTGTCTCGTTGTCAGCCTCATTGGATAATTGCTTTTTTCTATATTTGCTCTCCTACCACTTCTGCATCCCCCTGTCTGTTTCTATCTCTGCATGTTTCTTCACAGCAATGACTCTTCTGCATCAGGTTACGGGGCATGAGTTCTCACTGGTAGTAAAGCTTATTTTGATGGTGGCACAAAATGAGGATTTGTCGCAGGGCATACAGGTATAGGAAGGAGGAAAGTCGGTCCTGGTATGGGCCTGTAGTGTGACAGGGAGGCAGGGGGTGGGTGGTATACTGACACTGAGCAGAGATGGTAGAAGTATATGAGGGCAGAGAAAGCAAGCGTTAGGTCAGTCTAGAGGATTGCCACTTTTTTAGATCATATATGCCATATACTGTATATAAATGTGGTGAGAAAGAGAGACGGAAAGAGAAAGATTTTGTGAGATGGGCATGAAAAATGTGTGTTATCAGTGATGCCTCTCTCATGCAGGGTACGGGGTAAAAAGAGAAACAATCATTTATTTTTAGGTCTGCCTGAATGTGATATACTGCTATCAAAAAGGTTCATGAAAATATTTGCAGTTTACCAAAAAAGTAGGCTACTATTATCTTCAGGGATGCAATGGCACCTAAATAAATCAGACTTGTAAGAAGGGATAAAAGCGCCAAACACAACATAGAGTTACAGGCAACTCTAAAAAGAAAGACAGATGTACACATTAACACTGACTCCAACTTTTGGGTAATTTATTGAACAACTGAAAATTATAAAGAAAAGAAAAGAGAAAAAAGTCTCTCTGATATCAGCAGCACAAGGTGCTGAGTGAGAGAGGCCAAGAACATTCTGTGAGAAGTATGGGAAACATTTACACACCTCTGGCCACAATCACACCTGGTAGGGTTGTTATGTATGTACCTGTAACTGCACATTCATCCAATTTAACAGGACCCACCCAGAAAGCTATAAAATAACAAGGGTTAGCTGTTTTTGGTTTTGTTTGGTGCTGGTTCAGACAGAAACAGTATCAACTCTAACTACTCGACCCTTACTGACACCTTTACTGGTAAGATTCTGAGAGGAAAGAAACCTGTGTTAAAGTATGGAAACACTCGGTCAGTGAAAGTGTGTGTGAAAGTGTGTAAGTGTGTGTTATTGTCAGGGTCAGAGAATGAGAGTTTTCCTCTGTCCCAGTCCAGCTGCACTCTGATCCTCTGGAGTTTCTGCTTCACTGTGAGGAGAGTGGAGGGCTGTGGTGGAGCATGTGCTCTATATTTACCATCTTTATAATACACATACAACTCTCCACTCGCATCATCATCATCATCTCCCTTCCTCTGGCCAGACTCTGTCTTCACACCCACATTCCACCATGGATTCTCCCCAACCTCCACATCCCAGCAGTGAGTCCCTGAGTTAAAGCCCTCAGAGCCCAGGACACTGTGATACTTATCAAATCTCTCTGGGTTATCAGGAAGCTGCTGCTCCTCATCACCACGTCTCACACTGGTCAGATCCTCAGACAGGATGAGGTTGGGTTTTGCAGTGTTGGGATCCAGAGTCACAGGAGCTGCACAGAGAAATACAACACTTTTATCTTCTCATATCCAGCCAGACTCAACAAAGCTCATTCTAGTGCTTTAATTTATGATACATGAATCTACTCTTCTTGTACTGTACACTTGCCTGTACCTGTGTGTGTGTGTGTGTGTGTGTGTGTGTGTGTGTGTGTGTGTGTGCGTGCGTGTGTGTCTGAGAGAGAGAGAGAGAGAGAGAGAGAGAGAGAGAGAGATGCCGAATTCACATGTATTGAACAATCTCCTGCATCTTCTGCATCTGTTACTTCAAGCAGAACTTGATTTGAGTGCAATGACTCACTGTATTGCATACTTACTGTATTGAACCATCTCCTGCATCTTCTCCCAGACTCTGAACTTCAGGTTGCCCAGGTGCTTTGCCACATTGATCAGAGCTCCTGAAACCCTCTCTGGATCCTGCAGTGTGCACTGGGCTCTGGAATAACATTCAGGAGTCAGTGCTGCTGTGGGTTTGGGTTCAGAACCACAGAGAAGAGAGAGACAGGAGGCAGATCACTCACCTTTCCACTGTGCTCTTGTAGTTCTGGGAAGTGTGAGAGGGGGAGACGCAATAGCATATAAATGTTTAATACTCAACCAACCTAATTTAGCCAGCATCATTTAAAACAAATAACATTTAAAAAAAAATGTATGTCTACACCGCATCTAAGGAATGACTGGATCTCTTTAATTACATTAGGTCATACATCAGCTCTTATCCCTGTAGTAAACCTGAATCTGTCTTGATTGTGATGACATAGTCACAGGGTTTCATTATGGATGCTAAAACTTTCAACGGATTTTGAACGCACTGAAACTGAAACACACTAAAACAGAAAGACTGCTTCTTACCTGGAGGAATGTGATGTCATCAGCCCTCAACCCCTCCTCTATGGCTCTGATTGTGTCTGAAAGAGATGAGATCTCTCTGTTCATCTTCTCAATCTTCTCCTTCATCATCTGACTCTTCTGCTCCTCTTCCTCCCTCAGTGCAGCTATCCTGGCTGCCTCTTCATCTCGTAGAAACTGGTGAAGCTTCTCAAACTCCTTCTTGATCTGCTGCTCTGTTTGTTGGGTCTGAGTCTAGATAACATGCATATAACATCCAGACATTATCATGGATTTTAGATACTTGTAGTTATTTGAACTAAAATGCTTCCAGGAAACTCTAAGTCAGCTATGTGTGTGCAGGTAGGTCCCTGAATCAGTGATGATGTAGATCCGGGCTAGGCGATAATCTTAGTGATCGTTATTAAATTCAGTTAGATCATGGTGATCAGCTCTGGAAATATTTACTCGATCATGCACATGCAGTTGGAAAGGTGCACGAGAACTGCCAATCTCAATCCAACTTCCCTCCACTGATGCCAGCGAACTTGACCTTACCATTTTGAATTATATCTATAAAGACACAGACATCTCAAGTCTAACTCTATTTAGACGGGCTCATGGATGCCCGCAAGTGAAAGACTTGAGTGATAGCTCCAAATTAATTTGCGAGTGAGCAAGCAGTGTGAGTGAGTGAGGAGGAAGGGAGACAGAGTGGGCATCCGTTACAAAGGCAGACAGACATACTATATGTTGCATTTAGAGGTCTATAGTTTGTGTAATATTCTCCATCTTTCACCTTAATGTGAGCTGCTATTTGGTCACTGGTGAGTTTAACTTCTTCAAAGGTCTTCAGTTTCTTTCTCAGGGGATCCAGTTTGATTTGGAGTTCCTCCTGAAATGAGAGATGGGTAATAACATTAATTATGGGCTTTACAGACATGATATATACAGACACACTCTTTACAGATGCCCACTTTATTTGTCAATACTGTCAATACATGTTGAATATATCAGTGTGTGTGTGTCAGTGAGAGAGAGAGAGAGAGAGAGAGAGAGAGAGAGAGAGAGAGAGAGATTTGTGCCCATATCATCTACTTTGAAATGTGTGTGTATGTGTGTACTATGTGTTATACTGGTTTGTTAAAAAAATGTCGTCTGTTTTCTCTTCAATTAGGTGTCTATTTTAACATAAATTTCAGTGGAAATTCTTACCTTAATATCTACAGCAGCCTCATTGATGGGACTAAAGTTGTGGTTTTTGTGTGCCTTTGAATCTCTGCACACCACACACACAGGCTGTTTATCATCCAGACAGAAGAGTTTGAGTTTCTCACTGTGCAGTCTGCAGAGCACCTCAGACCCTGCTGAAGCTCTCTGACTTCTCTTCTGTAGGAAGGTCTCACACAGGTTCTTTAAGTGGAGGTTAAAGGGAGGGTGTTCCTTTGATGATCTCCTCCTGCAGACTGGACATTCTCTGGATCCCTTAGTGTCCCAGAACTGCTGCAGACAGACTTTACAGATACTGTGACTACAGGAGAGAATAACAGGATTACTGAAGATGTCACAGCACACAGGACAGGAGAAATCCTCTTCTGAGAAAGATGTAGTCGCCATAGTCTTGCTAATGTTAGACTCTGTCTTGGAATGGCTCCGTGTACAGTTTGCTCTCACTTTCAACTTCACAGTGTCAGGATCATGTCAGTATCTGAAAAGCAAAACACAACAGATTGAGTATGGCCAGGTCTCTGGCTCCTTTACAGATGGTTAATATAAAAAATTAATAGGTTTGTTTGTGTATGGGTTTCATACCTTTTTAGAGTTTATACTCAGAAAGAAGCCATCTATCACTGCTATCTGTCTTCTTCAGTTCTCCACTTCCTGAGTCAGGAGAATCAGTCAGAGGGAGGGACTTTGATTCTGATTGGACAGCTCAGATACACCTTAGAGACAGGAAGTTGAGAAATAGAGAGAGGGAGAGAGAGTACTTTGCTCCTTAAGGTGCATGTTAATAAAGACTCGTGCCTTTTGGAACCAACATTTTTTATTAACGTCAACTTATTAATTTTTTAATAAACATTTTTTCCCTTGATATTTTCAACAGATAAACTTGTCATGATACTGACTTTCTCATTTTCTCTGATGTTCCACTTCCCAAGTCAAACTGACCTGACGTCTTCAGTTCAACAATGATTAAAGTGTCCAATCGGCGCTTTACACTGAGACAAAAATTTGATAACAATTTTTGGACAACTGTAAACACTTGTGTACAACGTTAAAAATGAGTGTGGCTTGGTCTCATAAATCTGAATTTTTTTTTGTGTACGTTAATTCTCAGGTTTGAGAGTACAACATGTTTTAGGATAGAATCTACGTAAAGTTTAAATGAGGGTGCTGCTGGTCCACACAGAGAGACACTTTTACCTTTAACTGGACAGCGCCACTCTTACTGAGACCTTCACTGGTAAGATCCTCAGAGGAGAAATGCCAATATTAAAGAATGGAAACACTCTCTCAGTGAAAGTGTGTGTGAAAGTGTGTATGTGTGTGTTATTATCAGGGTCAGAGAATGTGAGCTCTCCTCTGTCCCAGTCCAGCTGCACTCTGATCTTCTGGGGTTTCTGCTTCACTGGGAGGGGTGTGGAGTCATGAGGTGAAACACATGCTACATATGCAGCACTATCACGCAACACAACCCATACTCCACTCATGGAAAGAAAGTTTCCCTTCCTCTGGTGAGACTCTGTCATCACACCCAGGGACCAGTTGTTACTCTCCCCAACCTCCACATCCCAGCAGTGAGTCCCTGAGTTAAAGCCCTCAGAGCCCAGGACACTGGTGTACTCATCAAATCTCTCTGGGTTATCAGGAAACTGCGGCTCCTCCTCACTGAGTGTCACACTGGTCAGGTCCTCAGACAGGATGACTTCTAGGTTTGCAGTGTTGGGATCCAGAGTCACAGGAGCTGCAGAGAGAGAAACACACTCTTGATTAATCTTATCCAGCTAAAATAACCCATCCTGAAGTCTGATGAGGCTTCAGTTTTCAGTAAATGAGGGCATTAAGCACCAGAAGCCCAGTCTTGCCGACACAATGACTGAATTTTTTATTAATTAATCTAGAATGAGAGTAAAATTTATAATAATAATAATAATAAAAAAAAAAAAACAATTGATAGTCACTTTTGAGCAAGATGTTAACAGGTGACATGCTAATTGATTGATTATTTCTAAGTGCAGTCGCTATCAGACTGAGAGAATGGTAGGCCTAAAACTCAGTTGTTTAACTCCAGTGGAAGAGGGAAATGAGCAGGCCTATATTTCCCTAAAAGGTGGTGTGTTACTTCAAGCGGAACTTGATTTGTGTGCAAGAAAAAGAGAGTACACAAATTTGTTGACTCACTTACATACTTATTGCATACTTACTGTATTGAACAATCTCCTGCATCTTCTCCCAGACTCTGAACTTCAGGTTGCCCAGGTGCTTTGCCACATTGATCAGAGCTCCTGAAACCCTCTCTGGATCCTGCAGTGTGCACTGGGCTCTGGAATAACATTCAGGAGTCAGTGCTGCTGTGGGTTTGGGTTAGGAAACAGATCCCAGAGACAGGAAACAGATCACTCACCTTTCCACTGTGCTCTTATAGTTCTGGAAAAGAACAGAGGAAGTACATCATGTTTGATTTCATGTCTTGACATTATCGGTTGTTAGTTTGTGAAAATGTGAATACCAAGCGAATTACTATGTTTATATACGAATTAATAAAATGAATTAATTTCTCTTCATATTTGACTTGCTGAATTGAGATTATTTGCAGGGCGCTGCCACCTTTATGGCTCCATTATGGTTCACTACTGTATTCTCCTGCTCATCAACTGCCAAATCAGTTACTGATGACACTGCCATCAGGGACCTAAAGCTTCTTGCCTGCAGGAATGTGACATCATCAGCTCTCATCTTCTCTTCTATGGCTCTGATGGTGTCTGAAAGAGTTGAGATCTCTCTGCTCATCTTCTCAATCTTCTCCTTCATCATCTGACTCTTCTGCTCCTCTTCCTCCCTCAGTGCAGTTATCCTGGCTGCCTCTTCATCTCGTAGAAACTGATGAAGCTTCTCAAACTCCTTCTTGATCTGCTTCTCTGTGTGCTGAGCCTGAGCCTGGATCAAGGGGTAAGAAGGGCAAAGAGATTGAATACACATTTTATATGAACCTTTTCCCCATTAGATGTTGATGTAAGTACTTGACACTCACCTTAATGTGTTTGGCTGTTTCATCATTGGAGAGTTTTGCTCTTTTAAAAGCTTTCAGCTTCACATTTAAGGGATCCAAATTCATTCTAAGCTCCACCTGGAGGGTTTTGGGGGTGACATTGCAAATGTACAAATAAATAACACACATTCCTTCTGAAAGATTCCTGATTTTACCGACATGTCTCTGGGAACTAGTAAAAATTGGAAAAAAACACTTTGGTAAATAACCTGAAGCATTAGTGAATGAGTGAGATGTGTTATAATGTAATGAATGTTTTCTATTAAAACACATTGATCAGTTTAATTCTCACACATTTACACGTTTTAATGGTTTGCTTTGGGCAGGAAAAGATAGTAATCCAAATTCACGTTGTATCATTGATAAAACCTACCTTTCTATCAGCTGCTGCTTCATCAACAGGACTGAACTGGTGATTCCTGTGGAGTTTGGAGTCTCGACACGAGTAACACACAAGCTGCTGATCATCATGACAAAACAGTCTGAGTGGGTCTTTGTGAAGACTGCACTGTGCTCCTCTCTGACTTTTCTCCTGTAAGTACGTCTCACACAAGTTCCTCAGCACCAGATTGACTGGAGGATCCATTGATGATCTCCTCCTGCAGACTGGACATTCTCTGGATCCTTTAGTTTCCCAGAACTGTTTCAGACAGGCTCTACAGATGCTGTGAGTGCAGGTCAGAACTACAGGATCCTTGTAGATGTCAGTGCACACAGGACAAGAAATTTCTTCTTCCAGCCTTGAAGCCATCTTCCAAGAAATAATAAAATCTGCCCCTGAGGGTGGAGAAATCAACTTGTAAGAATGGTCAATCGTTAATGGTTAAAAGTTTTATCATTGTTATATTCTCACCTGCTGTTGTTTCCTAGTTAAAGAGATCGCAGAAGCCAGAGCAGCCGTCTGTCACTGAGCTTCACTTCCTTTTTTAGGACAGGTGAGCAGAGACATTTGAGGTGAGTCAGGGGGAGGGAGGGATCACAGGAAAAGCAGAAAGCTGATTGGTTACAAAATACAGGTGCGCCTGAGTCGAGTTCAAGGTGCACAAAACACAGCAACACGGAAGTGAGCTGAATGCTTTTATGCTCGTGATGACATTGCTGACAGTGTTATTTCTTGCTAGGTCCATTTGTTTTGCATTTTATCCACGCCCAGGTGCGCGTTTAGCCATCTTAGGCAGCTGCCTAAAATTTGTAGAGAATCAGCTCCTGAAGGAGTCCCCATAATCCCCCCCCAATGTAGGCTAACTAAGCTTACATTTATATAATATATTTTGAAATCTACCAAAATCGCATCAGTAAGTCTGATTCATGCATGTTTAGTAGGCTAGTTTTCCCAGGACACGCACCTCTCTCTCTGCGGTAGGCTACACTGGACTATGCAAGGTTAACACGACAGTTGCGGAAAGTGAAACTGAAACCTCATACAACAGCGGCCGTGTGAAGAAGCTGAAAGTTGCCAAAAACATAGGCCTACAGCACAGACATACCGGGATCTCGGGAGTCTCCCGGGATGTCTCGCCTACCGCAAACTATTTCTATAGGCTCGTCATGGTTCACGGACGTAAAAAATCATGTAGGCTAAAATCTCTGCGAGTCGAGAGAAATAGGCAAAACAAGAAAGTCTTTTGCTATCATGTAAAATTCCAGCAGCGGTGAGACAAGGGTGCAACGGAGAGAGAGAGAGAGAGAGAGATAGAGAGAGAGAGAGAGAGAGAGAGAGAGAGAGAGAGAGTTCCCGAGAGAGCCTTTGGTCTCCCAGAACTGTGTCAAACAGGCTTTACAAATACTGTGACTACAGGAGAGAGAACTACAGGATCCCTGTAGATGTCAGTGCACACAGGACAACATAAATCCTCTTCTAGCCTTGAAGACATCTTTCAAGAAAAAAAAAGAAAAAAATCTGGACCTGGTGCTTGTGTCCCTGCTCTAGCTCACTCAAAAAGCAGACTTTCACTTTTAGATGGATAGAGAAATCAGCTTGTTTCTGAATCCTATAAGAGTAAGTTAAACTTGTAAGCATAGTTGTCTCGCTAACTTCTTTTGGAAAACAGTCCAGTTTGGTCATTGTTATTCTTATTCTCCCCTGCGGTTGTGTGTTAAGAGGGAGCAGAAACCAGTGCAGCCGTCTGTCCCTGAGCTTCACTTCCTTCAGGACAGGTGACTAAGATGGATGAACTGTATGTGGAGAGTCTGCAAGCTGATTGGCTGATTGCAAAACATTCTTATCTACACCAGCCAGAGCTTTACCCCAGTCTGCCAAGCAGGTTCAGGTTCAAAATGGCAGAATGATTGTCATAGATATCAACAAATATCAGACACACACAGCTCTATCATGTAGAGATTGTCTCGGAGTCCTTTACTCAGGAGGACAAGAAACTCACCTCTCTCTAGCTCTAGTGTGTATCTCGGTTGAGACTGAGGCCCAGTCCCAACTATCATTTCACGATCACTTCCCCTCGATTTTGGCACTCGGTTTGCGCGTTCATGTGTAAGTGTAGGGTGTCCCAATACTTTCGGGACCGAGGGATAGTGGCTTTCAGCCCTTCAAATCGCCCCTTCAAACGGAGGGAGGTCTGGTGCAGACTTCGAACGAAGTGAAGTTGAAGTGAAGATGAAATTACCCACGATTCTTTGCGAACTGCGTGTCGGTACCCGATTTGTGTCCAACTGCCCGAGCTGTGTCCCGTTCTCTCAGCTCTGGATAAGAACTTCAAAAATATAGTTACTATTGCAATTAAGCATGTATGTATATTTTTTAATGTTGGGATATCTTAGTTTGATGTAAATTCAGTTGAATTCCGCACTGGTGTGTTAAAACATGACTATTAGAAAGATCGATATTTTTCAAAGTGCGCAAATCTTTCACCAGAATTACCAGAGCCTCTCATGTGGGTGATGATGATTGTCGATGACGGCTTTTGAACAGTTTACCCTGTTTAAGAGCCTTATATCCGTTCAGTCTTAACGATAGACGTATGAAACAGGTGAAGACGTTTTTATGCGAAGTGCTGTCCCATTTATTAGGGGAAGATCTGCACTTCTCACTACACAATCGAGGGGTGTCTCATCTCGGAGGGAACTCGAAAACGAGTGCTAGTGTTAGGGAATAGAAATGGGACTGGGCCTGAGACAAGCTGACCGATCAGTGACAGGGAAAGAGAATAGTGATTAAAATGGCATCAATTGTATCTTAGCTTAATCCAATGACATTTTCCATCAAGGTCAAGTTAAAGAAGACAGTGAAAGTGTTCATGTTCACCTCCTAGGCCCCAGAAAGAGTTTGAGGGGTTGAGGTTGGGTCAGAAAAAGACAGAAAAGTGAAATCATCTTACAGAAACAACAAGGCAAACATGAAACATTATTAGACTAAAACTTGGGGAGGCTGAGAAGACAAACATCGCAGCTCCATGTTTTCTCTCAGTACTTTCTCAGATTCTCTAACCGATTCATGCTGATCAGTCCTGGTCCAGAGACACTATCAGCTTTAACTGGACTGATCTATTCTTACTGCCACCTTCACCGGCAAGATCCTCAGAGAAGAGACTTTACAACCAATATTAAAATATGGAAACACTCTCTCAGTGAAAGTGTGTGTGAAAGTGTGTAACTGTGTGTTATTATTGGGGTCACAGAATGAGAGCTTTCCTTTGTCCCAGTCCAGCTGAACTCTGATCCTCTGGAGTTTCTGTTTCACACGGAGGTGAGTGGGGGGCTGTGGTGGAGCATGAGATTTATACTCATTCATAGAGTTGCATAAACACCACCGTCCACTCAAGGAGGTAATGTCTCCCTTCCTCTGGAGAGACTCTGCCATCACACCCAAGGACCATTTATCACTTCCCCCAAACTCCACATCCCAGCGTTGAGTCCCTGAGTTAAAGCCCTCAGAGCCCAGGACACTGGTAATCTCATCAAACCTCTCTGGGTTATCAGGAAGCTGCTGTATGTCATCACTGTATCTCACACTGGTCAGATCCTCAGACAGGATGGAATCTGGATGTGCAGAGTTGGGATCCAGAATCACAGGAGCTGCACAGACAGAAACACAAATCACACACACATCCCATCGACATCATTGGGGCGTAGCACCAAATGCTGGGCCCTGTGCACAAGCAGTGGCCATGGGCCCTCTCAATTAGCCTGACATAGCCCGCCCATAATACGAATGTTCATCCGTATCCATGGTCTGGGAACGGTCCTCTGGGGCGTGTTTACATCGGTAGAGAGTCTACCGGCCAATAAGCGAAGCTGATTAGACGAGCTGTCCAATCGTTTTCAAACCAGAAGTGAATGCCCTCCCCCCGCAGTATAATCGCGTCAGGTTAAAGAACCTCCAGACCATGAATACGGATGAACAGCAGTATTATGGTCGGGCTATGTCAGGCTACCTCTCAATGCCTAGAATAAAGATCCAGACTCCTCAAGGGCCCTCCCCTCTTTGATGCCTTGGTAAATCAGTCTCCCTATCCCCCCACTACGACGCCCCTGTGTGTGTGATATAGCTTACTGTACTGAACAATCTCCTGCATCTTCTCCCAGACTCTGAACTTCAGGTTGCCCAGGTGCTTTGCCACGTTGATCAGAGCTCCTGAAACCCTCTCTGGATCCTGCAGTGTGCACTGGGCTCTGGAATAACATTCAGGAGTCAGTGCTGCTGTGGGTTTGGGTTCAGAACCACAGAGAAGAGAGAGATAGGAGGCAGATCACTCACCTTTCCACTGTGCTCTTGTAGTTCTGGAAATAAAAAGAAATGCAATGAGTTGTATTAGCAGTTTTCTTTGTCAAATAAAGATTGAGTTCTGGCAATAACGTAAAGCTCAAAGACCTGCAGAAATGTGACATCATCAGCTCTCATCTGCTCCTCTATGGCTTTGAGTGTATCTGAAAGAGATGAGATCTCTCTGCTCATCTCCTCCTTCATCATCTGACTCTTCTGCTCCTCTTCCTCCCTCAGTGCAGCTATCCTGGCTGCCTCTTCATCTCGTAGAAACTGGTGAAGCTTCTCAAACTCCTCCTTGATCAGTCTCTCTGTTTGCTGAGTTTGGGTCTAAAGTAACAAAAGAGGCTTGTTAAAGATACCATACCATTTTATTCTCTGAGGTCTCCAAAGACAGTATAGCTAAAAACAGTCCAAAGAGACCATACCAGGGCATACCAAGCTATAAAGTGGAAGTGCTTTGTTTTTCTGACATATGATTATACTGTAAGCCTTGCTAGGGCTTAACTTTTCTATTCTCTTGCAGTACCTTTTGCGTTCCCTCACAATAATTTTTGCATTCCTTCGGTCCCTATATTTCTTGCCTCATTAAAAGCCTACCATGCAGCAGCATGCAGGACATAAATTCCCAAACCAGAATGATGAATCAGGAGCTTGGATTGTCGTTGGACTGGCAATATTGCAACTATCGGTCTCTCTAGTGTACATTGAAGCTCATCAAGTTAAGCCTGAAATACTGAGATGCAATCTTGAAAGGAAAAACTAAAGTTTTGGTTGGAAATAGAAAGTCGGTAGGATAATGCAAAAGTATTGTGAGCGAATTCAACACAATATCGCGATCTAAAAATATTAACCACAATGGCTGTCTGCAGGCTCTATGGGATTCTGTGGGATGGGCACTAATCAAATACATGAAAGCATGTTCTGCCAGTCTGCTGCTTGAATTTTTGCCTGCCTGCAAGGCGCCGTTGAAGGCTCCAAAAAAAAAAAAAAAAAAAAAAGACCAAAGACCCAGGCAAATGGCAGTTAATACCATGTTGGCTGGCTTCTCCAATTGGCCTGAATTCTCGATCCATTAACTATTTCATTTCATTGCCTATTGCAGACAGCAAAGATATTGTATTTTACACTGGCACTATATACAAACTCATATGACTGTAGGAGACTATATAGAGGTTAAAATGGTTTTGTGTGGCAGGGCACATTTGAATGTTTCAATGAGAAAATATTGATGCTTTGATTGCCTGTAGCCTGTAAGATATAAGATAGTTGAACACAAAAAAATATATAATATTTTAAGTTATTAGGAATTTCAGACAGCAAAATGTTATTTAGTTATTTGAAAAGCCAATTGTTATCTGATATGATCAATTTCTTACCTTAATATGAGCTGCTGTTTGGTCACTGATTAGTTTAACTTCTTCAAATGTTTTCACTTTCTTTCTGAGGGGCTCCAGTTTGATCTTGAGTTCTTTCTGAAATTTATTCATGCTTTTAGTAGATTATTACTGGTAACTAATCCATTTACTGTAGTAGTTTGCACAGTGTTTTCTACTTAATCTGTAAGTAGCCTACAATCTTGCTGTGGTTTCTTAAATCAATATGCAGAAAAAAACATTATAGCACTTTATTTTATGACGTCACTGTTACAGTGTGTCCTAATTAGGTGCACAACCTGTGTAACAATAGGCTATGTAATGTCATGTTGTACTTAGCTCTACAGAACAAATATTCTTTTGTATACGTTGTCACAGTGTAATAGGCTATGAGCGTTTTGCCACAGTGCTAAATTATTCGAGAGGCAACTGGGCTGAACTGAGGCCTAAAGCACCCTAATGCTGGAATGGGGGAAACAATGCTCAGGACATCCTTATGTTGGCCAACTAAACACAAATGTCCGCACATGTGTAATGCCACATATGTTCTAAGACGTTGATGACAAAACACAGGCTACATGTCATATATGTACTGTATGTAGTTATTTAGATGATGTTCTTATTTTAATGGGTTTGTTCCACTCTATTAAAGAGTTGGATGTAGGCCTACCAACACAGGATGTACTACTGTAGGCCTATAGTGTAATGACACGTTACTAAACACTGCCGACTGAAGACTACAACTACAAGAAAAGGGAGATATCCTCCGCGCTCCTGTACTTCACTATCTGGTGCGTCACGGGAAAGGACTGGTAATAGTAGGCAAGGAAGAGAGCAGAGATGTATAGTAACGAAGTAGAACTACTTAAGTAGCCTACTTAAGTACTAAAATGCAGTATCTGTACTTTACTGGAGTATTCTTTTTTCTCCTACTTCCACTTTTACTTCACTACATTTTTTTGATGAATTTAATACTTCTACTTCGTTACATTTTTGATGTGCTGATTAGTTACTCGTTACTTTTATAAACAATGTTACCACATCCAATGATAGCCTATCAATGCAGACGAGAGCATCACCAGGTTTTCATAATCATTATTGGACGATTCAAGCGGTATATGAGACCTCATGCACCTCTTTGACCTTTCGGAGTACTGAATGCAGTCAATTGGGAACCATTAGTAAGGGTCAGTCTACTGCTCCATTTCGAGATAGAAGGAGTACACCAAGTTCTTTAACTTCAAATGATTTTAGTGAGGGGAATGGTGGTGACCATCCCTGGCCCTACTTAGAGTCCATGGCCAAACAGACTATTTCAGCCAAATAAATGTAAAACAATATGATATTCAAACTTTTGACTGCTTTCTTTGATATACACGGTACTTCTACTTTTACTTTCAGTACTTGAGTAGCAATTTCTACAATACTTTTACTTGCAATACTTAAGTACACAACATTTTGAATACTTTAGTACTTCCACTTAAGTATGATGTTTAGAGACCACTTCTACTTCCACTTAAGTCACTTTTTTGATATGGTACTTCTACTTCTACTCCACTCCTCTACTCCGGTACTTTATACAACTCTGGAAGAGAGTCACCGAAGCATCTTCAGATGTGGAAAAATAACTGTTTTATTGTGCAAGTGCCAAGACTAACGTTTCGACGTTGTAACGTCTTCTTCAGAGTCAATATGACTTATTGACATATGACATACTGACTCTGAAGAAGACGTTACAACGTCGAAACGTTAGTCTTGGCACTTGCTCAATAAAACAGTTATTTTTCCACATCTGAAGATGCTCCGGTGACTCTCTTCCTTGCCGACTACAACTACAACTTTGTTTTGGAATGGTTTGTAAAACCAGGTAACTAGACACCTGCAGCCAATACATTGAGGATTTCCCCTGTATGACATAACAGGCCACCCCTAATTAGTCAATTAATCATTTTTTCATTGTTCTCAGCTGCTAAGTGGCTTCCAATGTTATAGGTGGGTGGGGTCCCACAAATATCCCAATCTTGTGAAATAGTTAGGAAAATTCTAAATGGATGGTTTTAAGCACACAGTAATTGTTTCTAACCGTGGTAAATTGGCTATTTTAACAATTAAAGTTTTCTTTAATCAAACTTACAGTGTGTGTAGAGGTAGTTCAGACCAAAGAAACACATTCAAAAGCCATAAAAAGTGATATTTCCACAATGGGCCCTATGATTATAATTTACCTAGGGTGTCCTGACCCACTTCAGTTAGCCTAAGTTCAGCCCATTGCCTACAAAAATTCTGCATTTTAAAAAGCACTTCATATTATACTGTAATACACAAAAATGCATTTTGTAAGAAAACTTCATTATGTAACACATTGTTACAAATGTTGAACTTCTGCACCTAATTAGGTAGATATACAGTAACAACAATTTAATATAAAGTTTTACCAAAAAGGATAATTTATCGATGAACATTCTTACCTTAACATCTACTGCAGCCTCATTGATGGGGCTAAAGCTGTGGTCTTTGTGTGTATGTAAATCTTGACACTGCATACACACAGGCTGTTTATCCTCCAGACAGAAGAGTTTGAGTTTCTCACTGTGCAGATTGCAGAGTGCCTCAGACCCTGCTGAAGCTCTCTGACTTCTGTCTTGTAAGAAGGTCTCACACAGGTTTTTTAAGTGAAGATTAAGGGGAGGGTCCATTGATGATCTCCTCCTGCAGACTGGACATTCTCTGGATCCTTTGGTTTCCCAGAATCTATTCAGACAGACTCTACAGACACTGTGACTACACTTCAGGAGTACAGGATCCTTGAATATTCCAAAGCACACGGGACAAGAAAAGTCCTCATCAGAGAAACAGCTTGATGCCATGGTCTTGGGGAATTCTCTTTTTGGACCAAACGGCTAACAGGTTCAGGCTTACAACAGTCCATTAAGGTAACGGAACTAGGCAGACACAATATAGCCTTCTAACCCCCTACACAAGGCTGAAGTTCCTGGGGCTAGGGGTGTAGGACACATGACAGTAAACAAAACCGGCCAAGTCCTTTTTAAAAATCTGGCATGGCTGAAAGGTCAACACAGTTAAGGCACGATCTCTAATAACTATTTATAGATCTTTTTTTATTCTGATGTGTACTGCCATCTACAGGGCTAATCTTGTGTTGCACTAGCTGCAGGACTGCATGGATCATTTATTATGCATGAACCTAGTGTTATCAAATGTTCCCTACTTTAAAATGTCATAGTACCAGAACTGAAATCAGCATCCTCAAAAACCACACATATATTGTAGAAATGAGGCACACAGTGCAAAATATGTAGAAAAACACCTAATAATGCAAATACTGGGTCATCTGATCACTCATTCTACATGGCTTGCTGTATGTCTCAATTCTTTGGGCAAGGAAGCACCAAAAACATTTGCCCAATGAAATAAAAGCCTCATTATTACCACAAACAGTAAGTATTGATTTAAACTAGCCTGCCATCTCAGTCTATGTTATGCATTTGACTGTTTTAAGACAGCTATTCAGAACAAGCCGTACATGGATCAAATGTATTCCCTTCATTTTTTACGTGTTCGTAAACCCACATTCACCTAATTGTGGCATTTGAGATGTCTAGCAGGCTACAGCAATACATGCTTTATTTGTGTTTGTCCATAATGTATCATTTCAAGTCTAAAATATGTTGCAACTAGCAGCTTAAACCTGTTATCAAAGCTGAACACATCTAATGTTCAACAGTTTCCCCAACTCATTAACATTCACCATACACACCCAATTGCACACAGGTAAAGGAAGAGGCTGCCAAGCAAGATGCCAATCTATGCACGCGGAATATTTTAAGGTTTAGTTTCTTGCACAAGAAGATACAGGAACTTGATGCCTCTACCTCCTGAGTCCACACAGCCCCTTTGAGCGACAGACACACACAGACCAACACAGACTGAGTACCGAAACTATATTTATTGTATACAGTAGTAAAGGACAAACTGAAAATCAGCTGAGAATGAATACAGAAAAAAAGTCTCCTTTGTTTTGATAGGCTGCCCTCCTCTCTCTCAATGAAGAAAACTCAGTAGAGAGAGAAAGAGACAGGCGAAGCGAGCGAGGGAAGAGGAAGAGAGAGAGAGTGTGTGTGAGTGTGAGAGAGCAGGGAGAGAGAGAGAGAGAGAGAGAAAGAGAAAGAGGAGGGAGAAGAGTTATAGTATAACATTTACTGAGAAATATGGAAAACATCTGAACACCTCTGGTCACAATCACACCTGGTTGGTCCATCTAACTGCCAGTGTAGCTGTGAAACTGCACAACTAGTCAGGCTAGTGAAAAAAAGAAAAAAAAAGTCCACATACAGTCAGATGATTACAAAAAAAGAAACAATAAAAATATATAATAACAATAATAATAATTCTTATAATAGTAGGCAATTACTAAAGTTGGAGAATAACCCAAACCAAAAGAGCCAGAGCCAGACCCTCAGCACTGTTCCACCTCTGAGCTGAGCCCCTGATTGGACAACAAGCAGGAAGAGGAAGTGGATCCTCACTGGTTCCCACCAGCTCCCCAGACACGGACCTGACCCCACCCCACCTCACTGCCTCAGCTCCAGTAGGATGGATGGTGGTGATGGTGGTGGATGTGCTGGAGAGGAGAAAAGCCAGCCAGGTGCCCTGGAGTTGGGTTGGGGTGTTGGGTTTGCGGGTGGAGGGTCCATGAGCTGGGACTTGGTGGAGGGTGGGGGCAGGGTGGGATGAAGGTGTTGGGGAGCTTTAGCAACTGCCTCCCGTCTGCTGCTGAAAGACGTCAATTGTGTCCTCATCCTCCATGTCCAACTGAAATTAGACAGCGCATCGCACACATACACACCGATAGAACACCAGTCAATTCTTCAATCAATTTAGTGCCATACATCTACAGATCAATAAAAGACAGCTTTGACAATGATGCTTACACATGATTACCATTGGTGCTTTGGCACGACGCTCATGCTATGCCTTTCTGCGCAACTCCGCTCTATTATGATCTCCCTTCAGTGCTACATAGGGCTGGTCAAAACTATTTTTTTTAACAATTACTAATAACAATACAATTATTTTTCCATGCATTGATTAAACCCTTCATCATTCTTTTTGCGATTGGATTCAGTTTTGATTATTTCCCCATTAATCGACTGATCATACCAATTCATACTATCTGAATGAAAAAAATAAATCTTACACTGCAATACATGTTTATTACTCTTCCATTTTAATTTTGAGTTTAAGTAAGAGTATGTAACGTGGTAAATCCTCACACCTCTTAAGAACGCTTCTATGTTCTATGCTTCTATGAGCCGAGGCTCTTCAGCTCAATGGTTAGATCGTTTGTCTCCCATGCCGTGGGGGTGTTGTAGTTGACGCGTGAGTGGTCAAACTGACCTCAGCTACACGGATGGGTGTGAGGATTTAGAGGGGTGAGTGACGGATGCAAACTAGCTAACGACAGTATGTGGTAAATTACTAATTGTATGCACTGCTAACGGAGTTCTAAATAAAGGCTATAAAATAAATGATGAAGCCGACTTAATAGTAATCCTTCACAAGTGGTAGAGTTGGATGCAAGATTATGTCGCAAAACATAGTAGTAGAAACTGGAGTGACGGCCCAGACTTAACAGAGCAAGAAATGCACTTGTTTGTCAAAACGTGCAAGACGTTAAATTTTAAAAGGAAATTATTCTGTAATTTGTCATCTTTCTAAGATTGTAAGCCTGTCATTACAGTTCAGTTCATTTCATGCATTGATAAAACTCCCTTGATCACCCACGTTGCTGCTATTCGGCTACCTGCACTGCATGCCACGCATGTTTAGCGTCAATGTATTTTTTGCGTAGACGTAATCAAAGCAATATACCAGAGTAAGTTTAAGCATAGTCCTGCTGCACGAGCCTATTAACAGCAATATATTTCGCATGAAATGAAAGATTTTCGAACAGCACAGACCTAACGCGAACGCGAAACACTTTACATTGAGTCAATGTAACCTCAGATCTTACTTTCGGTTTGCAACAGTCAGGTCCCATCGATTCAGTGTAAAGTGCCTGTTCACTTCTGCGTTCGGTCTGTGCTCTACCAAATTATTTTGTTCCACTCGCTAACTAGCGCATTTAGCAAGCTCTTTCAACAGGGCTATGCTTGAATTCACTCCGGTACTCTCCTTTAATGACTTTGATGCATCGTCCCATCCCTAGAGTTATGTCACCATTGAGCTTGATTTTTCAAGAGGAATTTCCTCCTGGCCAATCAGCAAGCAGAGGGACTGTGAGTGAGAATATTACAAGCTAGGGTTAGGGCTGACCCCTCTAAATACAGCGCTGTCTCTCCAAAGGAAAACCACAGTCATTTGTTCATTAGAGTTTGTGTCATCTGCATGCACCTTAAAGCAGTATTTGGATACAGCTTGGATATAGGTTGTAGAAAAGAGAATGAAAGAAGGCTAAATAGGCTAATTGGTGAACCTATAGCTAAATGAATGGCTCTGTAGTTAATGAAAGTGAAAGAGAGTTTGACGTCATTCAGTTATTGTACACGTTCAAGTTCTCTCAAAAGTCTCCTTTGCCAAGTTCATACAACATGATTACGATTGCAATTACTCCAGCACCTATTGCTCAAAAGCCTAGTTGCTAAACAGTTGCTACATTATGTGACAATGAGTAATGGTGACTTGTGACTTAAGTACACAGTCTTACTCTTCTCTCCATACAAATCATGGGTATGTGTGTTGCAAAAACGGTCAGGTGCACTTGCAACAGACTTGTTTTTTGAAATGGCACGTTGCAAGGTTTTAGAGCCCTTCAGTCAAGACAAAACCTCTTGACAGAGTTTGATTAGAGGAGCGACTGTGGAGTACCTACAAATATCAGAGTTTTTAAAAGAAACCACCAACACATAGTAGTTCATTCATAACTGGCTATTGCTTTTGGTGAAGGAGGCATTTTTAAGAAAACCAAACTAAAGGAAATTCTGATAAACCTGGCATGGGGAAGATTACATTTATGTTGCAATGACGCCTCTAAATGTTGGTGTTGACTAATCATTAGCCCAAAACTGTTAGCCATCTTTTCCTTTCATGTTTGCATCTACCACTTTCACCCTTATATTGTGCTGTACTTTGCATAGAAACACATGAGAGCTTAACATTTTGCAGCATGACAAAGACGCTACAGTCTTTTAGAAAAGTGGCACTACACAGTATATAGTTTAGGGATGGATGTTTTGAGATAGCGAAACAGCAGTAAATGGTAAGTGAAGCGGGCATTTCGAAACGAAGCCTAATGATTTTGGTTTCATTTTGATATGCTCACGCCTGTGAGCTACCGTTTCGCCATCTCTGTCTGCGTTGTTCATACAGCTTTTGACAGCACTAAACAAGGTGAAACAGGGCTATGGATTGTTTCACACCGGATAAATCCTTTAAATGCCATCGGTTACACCATAAGGCTAAGCATGACTGTGCATAGGCAGCTCATAATATTCAAGTGTCTGGACAGTCTGACAAGATGGCAGTTTAGATTACCGTTAGTTAATGAAAAAGTGTGACCTGCATACATGGTAATATCAGGGTTCTCCTGTAATAACACTTTTGCTTAGGTTTGCAGGTTTTTAACTCACCTGTGCTGGCGTGTCCGTCTCGTTGATGGGCTGTCCGTCAAACCGGAATCTTATCTGTCGGAGGGACAGGCCCTGTAGGAAACGTTACACAGACATCAGTGCAGGCCAACTATCCACCACCAACAAAGAGCCAGAGCAGTGTTGCGAACAACACACTCATGTAGTAACATATGAACAGTTTGCTGTTGTGACTGTAGCAGAGCATGACTGTTAATGACACGGCGTGCCAACAAAGACTCACCTGTCTCTCACAGTAAGCCTTCATAAGTTTGCTTAAGGGAGTGTGTCTCTTGATCTTAAACTGTACAACTGATCCGTCCTGGCCGGCCACTTTAAGGTTGATGTGCTCATTTTCCGTCTTGACACCTTCCTAATATAACAATAACAATAAGTTATAAGACCATACTTTCAGACAACCAAAACAATATTATGATGGACAATATTAAGATAAGAGAAACAGGGTTATAAGCTACAACATTACAGGACCAAGGTGTTCAGATACAAGTAGTAACTGTGATCTTATTTGTTTCCATCCAGCATCTTAGCACCATGAATTGCTTGAAGAATCATGGCTCGTAGTAAACAGATATGTAAAGGCAATACTGATGCTACTTATTGGTCGCGCACATGTCAAAATAAGTTAGGGACATTAGTTAGGCCCAATCAAAGAGATGGCCAATATAATAATGGTTTGTTAGGAGTAGTAGCAATCGCTAGCTACTGCTAGCTAGCCAACCAACCAAATACTCGAAGACGCTGTTCGAACTAATTTCGGCAGCAAACTTAATTTAAACAAACAACTTTGGTGTAGGCAGGTACAGAAATGTTATGTATGTTAACATTGTAAACACAACGAGTATGAGCCCAATTAATTCGAATCTTAAGCCTAGCATTTCATCATGGTGGATTGTTGCGCTCTTGTTGCGGCATTTTCGCCATGCCGGCGGGATGTACATTAGCATGCTAGTTAGCCTGTTCGAAAGCCGCAAATGGATAACTAGCTTAGTGCCTTTGAAAATGAAACTGTCCGCACAAAAAGAGGAACATGTTTTCGGTCAATTACTGTCCTGTCCGATCGTAGTTCGCAATAAATAAAGGCCAAAGAAAATTGGTTCCAATGACCCGAACTGGCGCTATAGTAAAAAGCCGCAATTCAAAGCGTTACAACCTTTGTTTTCTTTCACTCTGCCCGCTCAAATGCGGAATCTGATTATCATAATGCCCATGTGTTTAAGTGACGTTGTATCTTATATTTCAGCGCAACGACTTCGTGTCTTACCTTTCCTTTATCGTCCGACATTGTGCCTTTTCAATTTGAATGAAAGTAAAGAAATTAAATTGCGCGTTTTCCCCTCCTTGGGTCTTCTCTGCTCTTTCTCAGGAACGCGCAAAACCTCTTTCTGGTTGGCTTCTGGTAGATCACGTGGGCTATTTTCAGACTCGTGAACGCGCATGTTCAGCAAGTGCGCGGTAAACTAGCAAGCAGGCAACACAAGGTCAGTGTTCTCGTCCGTGGTCCAGAAAGAACTGCAAGACTATTCAGACTGTAAAATCATTCATGGTTTCTAATAATGTGGTCTATTTCCCGGCAAACTGAAAATGGTTCGAGCCTCCAAACGACTCAAAAGACTGGGCCAACCACACTTCCGTGCGTCCTCTATTATTTCCATATATGGGAAGAATCAGGGCGGACAGGTAGTTACAGAACGCACTTGATTGACACAGTGCAGTTGTTTCATAGGCCTAGCCTACATCATACACCTACAGTTCACACACACACACACACACACGGTACTTGTGTAACCAATGTGTGGTTGTTTGAATGCATACCTTCTCCTATCACATGTGGCAAAAGCGCCTTATCTTAGTTCAATTATAAGATTGTGTATGTTTTAGGTAGTAGCCTATTATTGTCAGCCTACAAAGCATGGTTGATAATGTCTGTTTCTTCTCCGTTGGTCATAATAATTGGGAAATCCTTAAAATATCACTAGAGGGCAGTATTGCACCATGAAGAGCAGTCAAACAAAAGGACGCTTGGTAGTGATTCCTTTTGCCAAAAAAAAATAAATAAAAAATAAAACTACAAGTGTAGTGTACACAATGTCTCATGAGTGTACGTAATGTGAAAAAGCTAAAAAGTGTTTCATTAACTAACAGTGTGTGTATAACAGTGAAAAGGTAAATGAAGAGTATGGTTAACATAAGAGAATGTCTATGAGCTTTAATAAAAGCTATGATTCCATCAGTACAGATTGTTTTTCACAAAGCAACAAAGACAGCAAATCATATAATTTTTAGGCACCAGTAATACTTATAGGACATCACCTAAGGCTAGTCATCCAAAAAAGAGGAAGAAGAAGAAGAAGAAGAAGAAGAAGAAGAAACAACAACAACAAACAACTTGTATAACCTCTTTGGATATGTGAAACTATGGCACTAATGTGAGATCACTGGCAATCCCATATTAAACCAAAGAACATCTGCCACCACACCCAGACCCAGAAGAGTGCTTTGAGCCTGAAAGATCTCATCTCATCTTATGCATGAGGGGAAGGGTTGTCCCAGTGAGGTTGATGATGTCACATCTGGATAGTCATGTGACACAATCATCTCGCACACTATAAAGTCTGACCTCTGAAACCTTGAGAGCAGGACTTCTCTAAAAATGGGACTTCCTATGCATTGCAGGAATGATGACGTTGGTCTTTTTCTTTTCTTGTGGAGTCGAGTGTTGAAACCGGTCGAGCATTTTCACATCCTCTGAGGTAGTAGTCCAGGGCGATTCAAATCATTGTGGGGATAAGCGGAGTTTCTGTTCAACTGGTGTGGACCTCATTTCACAACACACAGCATCTCAATGCTTTAGTTTCACATTTCTTTGGATATCTATCAGTCATGAGAAGAATGATTGCCAGTAAGCACACTATGCATCCTTGGGACTGAAACACAGTTTTGGTCAAAGTCGCTGAAGAGGAAAGACTTACTTGGAACTACTTGGCCTGCTAAACAAAACAAAATCAATACACAAGACATCTTTATCATCTATCTAACACAGGAAGTATTTGATAAACAAAGCTACCTCTAATTTGGCACATCTAGCTCTGAAAGACAGGCTTTACAATCACATACAGTGTAATTAACCACAGAATGAACCCAGAATATCTCAATCACTTGTCTGCCACCCCTCCACTCATTTGTAAATAAACAACAGGAGAGAGAAGCGAGAGAAAGAGCTGGAAGGCAGGTGAAAAGAGGAAGAGGGGGAAGGGAAATTGTGCTTGATGAAGAGGTAAAAGGACTGGACGGGGAGAAAACAGGTTCTGGCACTGGAGCCCCACTGCACAGAACAGTACAAGACTGTAGCCATCAGGGAAAACGGCTCACTGGCTTAAATCAGTTGTTTTCAAATCTGGTGTAAGCATTGTCCTTCCCCATCAGACCTGTAAAGCAACGAAAGCCGATGAAATAAAATAAATAAATAAAAATGAATACAATCTTTGGTATCTATGAGTTCTATTAATCAACACAGCAAATAGCTTAATTCTGAGGATCCACTCTAAGTAGGCCACAGTGTTCAGAGAGCTGAATGCACCAGTGGAACCAGACACGGTTGAAGCAGAGTGATCCATGATGTTTGGTGGAATAATAATAATAATAATAATAATAATAATAATCTTTATTTATATAGCACTTTTCAAAAGCATGTTACAAAGTGCTGTACAATATCGCAATAAATAAAAGGTATAAGACAAAAAAGAGAAATAAACTTAAAGACTAAAAAGAACTAAGTACTAAACCTAACACAAAAATAAAACTTATCAAACAAATAAACCTTAACCTATCACTAAAACTATAAAAGGGAAAATAAACTTAGCACTAAAATAGGACTTAACACTTAACACTAAAAATAAAACTTATCAAAAATTAGGGCTAATACCATACTTACCATACTTCTTCCTGATATCGTCATGTCTGCTCCGCATCTCAGCTTTCCTGGAACAGTTTAACACAGCCAATCAGCATGAGTCAAACTTTAAACCCAACAATCACAGCCAATCACAATAGAATATACTGCAGTCAAACAACAATGGCCAGCCAATCTCTTCACAGGGGAGTTTCTAAGGACACTTCCACATGGCTAACATCTTGGTTTTTGTGCCTCTCTGCGTCGCTCGCCCAATGCAGTGGTTAGGTGCAACAGGCTCTTTCACTTCCCTCCACTCTTGACAGGCAAATGTTTATATCATGGTGGGTACAGTACTTTGTTTGCTGATTGGATGCTACAAGGAAATTTAGTCTGTGAAACCAAATCCTAAGGTTGTAGTCAGCGCTAGCTTGAATATATCCTTTTACCACTGATTTGAACGTTATTACCCATAAAATGCTGTGGAAAGGGATCAACTGCCCCTAAACACATGACATATATATCTATCTTGTGGAGAGTCAGACTTGCTTTTAGGGCCTGGTCCCATCTATAAACTATGGGTTAACTACAGGTAAACTATAAACTCTGCTGTCAATCATACTTGGCATTTATTCATTGGTCATTTATTTATTTCCTGGGGCCCTTTCTCGCTTTCTCTCTCTCACTCACACACACACACACACACACACTGACCTCTCCTCGTGTTTCATTTTCCTCATGTCAGCCTGGCGTTCCATCCTCTCCTCCAGCTTCCTGTCTCTTCTAGAGAGAGAGAGAGAGAGAGAGAGAGGGAATGTTTCAGTTACTCACTTCCAAAGTACACAGAGAACCCAACAGAGGTGAAATTTTAGCTCAATTAAATCTGCCCTGTACCTGCCTTATCAACATTTCCAACAAGAATGTATGTTAATTCTCGATACTGACACCATGACTCATTTATCTTGGATTGTTTTGTCTTTTTGTCAACAAATCGCCTCTCACAGTCCACTGGGTGTCTTGACAGAGTTTGAGCCACACAGAGCCAGTCAAACACAGGAGCCCTGATCTGAGACAGGAGCCAAGCCCAGTGAGTCCACACAGTCCCTCAGGACCAGGGGGTCAAGACCGTGCAGATTAGCGGAGGCACGTTAGCCTACATTTTCAAGTATGGCGTCACATGAAGCATTTTGGTAGCCTACCTGTGAACCATTCAGTTCTATGAAAGGGGGGGAGGGGGGAGGGGGGGGGGAGACTTAGCGGCTGTCTCCAGTTTATATATTTTATATATTTATTTATAGTGCGAGCAGAAGGGAGTTACTTGATCAGCTACTGAGATATCAACTCAACAACAGTTTTCTGAAGGGAATCTCTTACTCCTTTGACCAATCGTGGTGCAGCAGTGTGCTCTAGAATGTTGCCTTCGACCAATCGTGGTGCAGAAGTGTGCTCTAGAATGTTGCCTTTGACCAATCGTGGTGCAGCAGTGTGCTCTAGAATGTTGCCTTCGACCAATCGTGGTGCAGAAGTGTGCTCTAGAATGTTGCCTTTGACCAATCCTGTGGACTTACTTGGTGTTGCCGCAGGTGCAGCAGCAGCGGTAGACGCACACACAGAGAGCGATGATGATCAGACCCCCCACCACAGACATGGTGATGATCAGGGCCTGGAAGTTCACTGCCAAAACAACAACACACACATACAAGTCAGACTGGACATTGCAGTCACTTCAATGCATTCAAGTCCTTCATTACAACATCAGTCCACTTGTCCAAGAAGTGTGATAGTAAGTAAGTAAGTAAGTAATATTTATTTATAAAGCACATTTAAAAACAGTGATTAGGCTGACCAAAGTGCTGTACAGAGTGCATAAAACAAAAAAGAATAATAATCACAAAAAGGGGATAAGACACAGAGTAAACAATACCACAAATACGTACACAGTCTTTTGAGAAAGATAGCAGCGAGAAAAGATAAATAAAAAGGGGGGGGTTAAAATTAGGTGAAAGCTAGGGTATAAAGGTGAGTTTTGAGTTGAGATTTGAAGGCTGAGATAGAGGGGGCAGATTTGAGATTAGATGGTAACTGATTCCATAGACAAGGAGCTGCTACAGAGAATGCCCTATCACCTTTTGTTTTCAGGCGTGTTCTCGGCACAAATAGCAAGTCCTTGTTTGCAGATCTAAGGGATCTGGATGTGGTTTGTGTTGTAATGAGGTCACAGAGATAAGATGGAGCTTGGCCATGTAATGCCTTGAAGACTAGCAGTAAAACCTTGAATTTTATTCTAAACTGTATGGGGAGCCAGTGCAGAGAGGCAAGAGTTGGGGTAATGTGTTCCCGCTTCTTGGTGCCTGTCAACAATCTCGCAGCTGAGTTTTGGACTAGCTGAAGACGTGACAAGGAAGACTGAGGGAGGCCAAGGTATAAGGAATTACAGTAGTCTAGACGTGAAGTGATGAAGGCATGGATGACTTTCTCCAGGTCGTGATAGGACAGAAAAGGTTTGAGTTTGGCAATGATTCTTAACTGGTAGTAGCTGTTTTTGACGACGGAGCTGATTTGTTTGTCAAGGCGAAGCTCAGAGTCAAGGATGACACCCAGATTCCTAGCGTGGGACTTGACGTATGGAGAGAGGTGATCTAAGCTATCAGTCAAGTGGGTTAAGGATTTCTGTTGGCCAAAAATGATAACTTCTGTTTTATCGCTGTTTAGCTGTAAGAAGTTATCTGACATCCAAGACTTGATGTCGTGTAGGCAGTTAATAAGTGGTTGAATGGAATCACCAGTTTTTAAAGGGAGGTACAACTGGGAGTCATCGGCATACAGGTGAAAGGAGATGTTATGCTTTCTGATGATATTACCTAGAGGTAGCATATACAGGCAGAACAGAATAGGGCCCAATATGGACCCCTGGGGGACTCCATAGGAGACAGGGGCTGAGGAGGATGAGAAGTTTTCTACAGAGACTGAAAAAGTCCTCTGGGTGATGTAGGAGGTGAACCAGTCTAATGCAGTACCAGTAATGCCCACACAGTGTTCAAGGCGGGACAATAGGATGCTGTGATCGACTGTGTCAAAAGCAGCACTTAGGTCCAATAAAATCAATATGGCATATTCACCAGAATCTAAAGTGAGTAGGAGATCATTAGTCACCTTTAACAAAGCAGTTTCAGTGCTATGCAGAGGTCTAAAACCTGACTGAAAGGGTTCCAATAGCTCATATGAGCTAAGGAAGGGTAACAGCTGGGACAGAACAGCTTTTTCTAGCACCTTTGACATAAAAGATAACTTTGATATAGGACGGTAGTTTTTTAGACACCTGGCATCAAGATTATGTTTCTTTAGCATGGGCTGTACGACTGCATGCTTAAAACATGTTGGGACAAGGCCTGTGGAAAGGCAAGAGTTAATGATGACTTGGATGCTAGGGCCAACTGTATCAAAAGTGTCTTTGATTATGTGAGAGGGGACAACATCCTGGGGTGAGGATGTGGGCTTCATGTGCATTACAATGTCCTTTAGCTCTGAGAGGGATAACTGTTGGAAACAGTTAAAAACAGCAGTAGCACCTGGCTGGTCCAGGAGAGTATGGGGTGGAGAGGGGGAGAACTGAGATCGGATATTTTCAATTTTGTCATTAAAAAAGTTGAGAAATTTCTCACAGATGTCTGTAGATGCCTCAGCATCTGTAGAAATTGGTGGATTGATCACTGAGTTGATGGTGCTAAAAAGGATTTTAGGTCTGTGAGAATGTTTACTAATGAGGTCAGAAAAATATTTGGCTCTTGCATTTTTTGCTGCTTTTTGGTAATTTTCTAATGACTGTTTAAGAATGCCCAGGGAGACAGTAAGACGATCTTTTTTCCATCTCCGCTCCGCTTTCCTACAGGCCTGTCTGAGTGAACGGGTGGAGTCATCTAGCCACTGTTGAGATTTCAGTTTTGGACGTTTATATTTAAGGGGTGCTATGGAGTCTAGTATAGCCAGACAGGAGGAGTTGAAGAGACAGAGTAAATCATGAGGGCTTGAGAGATGAGTGCCAGCAGTAGAAATGGCAGTTGAGACAGCATTACGTTGGAAACATTCAGAGAACATACTAGCAGTGTGAGAATTCACATAGCGGGAATAACAACCTGGCCTTTTGGCGCTAAGCAGCGAATTCGAGAGAGAAACGTCAAACACAATAGGCATATGGTCTGAAAAGGTCGCATTTTCGATGTTTACATTGTGAACAGAAAGACCATGCGATAAAACCAGGTCAAGAGAATGCCCATGAATATGAGTGGCAGTGTTAATGTGTTGGAGAAGTCCAAAAGAGTCCATAACATGGCAGAATTCACGAACCATGGGTTTACCCGGACAACAGATGTGGATATTAAAATCACCCAAAATTAACAAACGGTCATATGAAGTTATTGATTGAGACAGAAAGTCCGAGAACTCCGCTATGAAGTCCTTGTTAGGTTTGGGAGGTCTATAGATCAGTGCGCAAACCAGTGGTGACGTAGCAGAGTCTATTTTTACGCACTGTAGTTCAAAGGATGAGTAGCTTTCCACAGAGAGTTTAGACATTTTAAAACGTTTTTTAAAAACTAATGCCACACCACCACCCCTACCAGCAGGCCTCGGGGTGCTAATAAAGGAACAGTTTGTAGGGCAAAGTTCTCCGAAGGCAGAGGACTCACCAGCGCCAGCTCCAATCCATGTCTCGGTTAAAAACAGAAAATCCAGTTTATGATCCGTAAAGAAGTCGTTTAAAATGAAGGTCTTGTTTGACACTGACCGGCAGTTTACCAGTGCAGCTTTTGCCGAAGAGTTAGCAGACTCTTGGCGACAGGCAGTGTATTCCAACTGACGAATGTTGAGGAGGTTCACTCCGCCGCTTCGGACGCGCAGCCTTGGCCGTGCAGGGAGCGTCTGGCTCCGGTGTGGGGCGATGGAGATGAGGAAGGAGTAGTTCAGGTCCTGCGATCTTCGGGCGAGGTAGAGGTCACCTCGTCCTATGCGGTCGATGGATAGCTGGAACGACCTTAACGCAGGGGCAACACTTGCCCTCTTCCAGACCCATACCCGGACACCGCCACGGGTTCCCCTTTTCCTCCGCCGTCTTCTCCGAGGAGTAATACAGCAAGGCAGCCGGTGAACGCAATCTGCGGTACGGTGCGTAAATGTTGGGCACCTGAATGGAGTCAGACTGTCACTAGGTTGGCTCTCTAGTGAGTTTCGAATGTCCAGCAATAGTTGGCGGTCATATGTCCAAGTAAATGCATCTGAGCAGCCCCAGAGCAACAGCAGCAGGAACACGAAGACAGACAGACATGACACAGGGCGGACAGATAGGAGCTGACGGCAGGCCGACAAACACACTGGCGCCATCATTCTCCCACAATGATATGGAACACTATGAAGTGCCAAGACAATCAAGCTGTACACAGCAAAGAATGTTATAATGAGGAACTGGAGTATTCATATGTAAACAGGGATATCAAAAATCCAATTTCTCTGCATTCATGTCAACACTTTATCCCAAATATAATAATAATAAAAAAAACACTAAAAACGTGTCTTAATTGCAAGCGATGCAACCACGTCAAATTCAGGAATTCTGAATGCTATGCTGTGTATCTTTAGCAGAACTTTTGTCACACTGTGGGTTTCCATTTCTGTTGCTTAAGTTGCATTGCTCAGCCAGATAGAGTGGAGGAGCACACCGAATAGAATCAGACCCAATCAATGTAGACAAGGAACAGTCAATAGCCCTATTCGCACGGGACTAGTTTAATGGGGGGACGTAGAGTAATGTTGATTAACCAGACGACGTCAGGCATTAGAAATCACCAATTCGGACGGGACAAGAAATCCCAGTTATATTCATCTAACATGGGAGGAGTTGTTGGTTACGCACAAGCGAAAGTCCGAAATTGGACGAGAGAGGGCGGAGTCAGGTTAGAGAGAGGAGCCTCTGGCCCTACTTATTACTGAGGGTCGCATTCGCACGGGATTAGTATTACCTATGGTAGATTCTCCGGACCGTTTCACAGGAGGTAAAATTCTCGGCGAAGTTTACCGCTATTTTTACTGACATGGCGCGTTCGGACGGGACTAAATTTCCCGGTTATCATTACTTTACCCCAGGTCCCCCCATTAAACTAGTCCCGTGCGAATAGGGCTAATGTTACATGACAACCTGATGGTAAGCCTCATATTCGGGATGCTTAAAAACAAAGATAATAGGTACCAAGATAGAGCTATGTAATACATTTCAAATGGAGCAAACATGAATAATTCTGGTCTGCATAATATGAACTTTTCAAAAATCTTTAATATTAGCATGTCGTTAGCCTCACAGTATAGTTGCCCAAGGCATATTTCAGTGGTTTTGGGAAACAAGAAAAAACTATAACCCTTGTGTGGTTTTAACCTTGGCCAAATGTTGGCATCTACAGGAAGCAGACTGGCTTACTCACTTCACCCACCCACACAACCACACAGACACACACACACACACACACACACACACACACACACACACACACCAAGTGGATGAAGTTTGAGGGTGAATCCCTGCCCCCTCATAAAACAGTCTGCTTCCTATGTCCGCTCTCTGGCACGTTGTTACTGGTGGGGTAGGCGCCTGCCTTAATTGAAGGAAAGTGTTTCTATGGCTCGTTCACTAACATTCTACATGACCACAGAAACAGTTTCCTCCATTCACTGATATGAAAAAAATATTTTCAGTATTCTACTTTATTCAGTACACTAACATTCTACATGTCAGGAATAACGGCCGATGAGGTGACCGTCTTTTCCATAACAGTAACATTCTACACAACCATAAGAACAATCTTTTTCTATCAAACTAACATTCTACAAGGCCATAAGAACAGAGAGGGTTGAAGTGGCACGAGTCCAAAGATCTGTTAGGTTCCTTGTTCTCTTTTAGCAAGGGGGAGGGGAGAAAATACCCATTTATGCAGACCAAGAGTCAAGCTCTCATAGGATGATAGTAAAGATTGTTGTTAAGTTGTTATTTTGATGTACTTATGCAGACCTGAACTATTCACTACTTGCTTTAATTGAAACATGCTTTATCTGGTCAGTATTCCAAGATCTTTGTTTTCTATTTTACAGTAAGATCAGTGAGTGTAAAAGTGGAGTGAGAGGTGCAAACGATCTTCCTTTATGCAGATCACAGTTCAGCTCCCATAAACTGATATGAAAAATCATTAAAAAGTTTATAATGTCACATAATGTAACATTTCCATTCATGCAGATCAGAATTATTCACTTTGTATTATTATGTTGATCGATCTTGGTCAGTATTCAATTATCTTTGGTGACAGTCTACATTATCCTAGAAACGGTCACTGACATTCTGTATCAAAACTGAATCATTAATTCCATTAGAATAGTATACATTCAATATTGTCATAAAAAGGGCGTAAACATTCTTACCCCAGCAGACTCCCCATCTGGCTTGGGGTAGTGGACACAGGCTGTTGTGAGGCAGGATATTTCGCACTGGGTACTCCGCACACTCTCCACTGCTCTCACACCACAAACACTACACACACACGCACACACACACACACACACAGACACACAGAGAGAAAGGGAGATCATTACAAAGCACTACTTATGGCGAACAAACCAAAACACACACAGTGAACACATGGTGAATAACCTTGTAAAGTGATGACATTAATCAATACAGATCTACTACAAGGTATTATGGATACTCTACATCACAAAGCACTGACCAATAATGAAAACGCGTCACAGAAACTTTAACAAAAGCGAGCACGTTTTGTCATGCCAGGGTGAGGATTAACGTTATTCTGACAGACAAGACTAACACTGCAAAAATCCCAGACAAGACCTGACAGGTTGGTTTTACTCTGAAACTTGTAAGAGTGTACCTACTGCATCAAAGTGTGTGTGTGTGTGTGTGTGTGTGTGTGTGTGTGTGTGTGTGTGTGTGTGTTTGTTAGTGTTACTATGTTCCATCTTGTTGTTCCTGGTCCCCTGTCTGTTTCTATGTGCTGCTGCCCTTGTCCGAGACCTGATGCTGTATGCCTGTGCAATGCATGTGCTGTCTATAGATATCTGAAACACTGCTTGTTGCCTGTGACCAATTCTCCTACCGTCACATTCTTCAGACACTCCTCACAGCTAGTGTTGGTCTTGGAAGCACAAGCTGTCACAAGAAAAGAACATCAACAGCATTTACTACACATGGAGGTAAGAACTTGTATTACAATGTGTCCATACCGAGAGCTTCTATGTAACTAGGGACTGTGCTCAAAGACTTCCTCTAACCTACAATGGCTTTTGCACAGTTTGGTAGTGACAATACAAACCAATGTGGTCTGTGACAAAGAATCAGGGCCACAAAGAGCAAGCTGTACTGCCAACAGTTACAGTTACTTAATTTTATTTTGCTTTATTGACTTCTGCTTTATAACTGAAATCATCACACTGGTGTTGAGCAAGAGACACTTAAGAAGTGTCCTAGGCCTAGACACCACTGGGTAAATAGCCCAATTAAACCATAGAGAGCTAAACCCAGAGCCAGAGGCCTGTGATGTTGTTTATGGTGCCTTGCAGTCTTTGTAATGTTTTAGGTTAAATATCCCCTAAGCATGTCTGAGCCAATAACGGCAATGTGGGCCTCAGCTTAAATACAGGTTGAAGGCCACTGGCTTAGTCAGTGGAGTCTAAAATAATCTCTAATAATAATGATTTCTACTGTATTTAAGAAGAAACTGATATTGTTATGTCCTCTTAATTGCAGCGATATGAAGGGAAATTGTTCAAACGAAATGAACGGGTTTCATCAACTGCTGACAAGAGCAGCCTTTATTAGAAACTTTGCCAGAAAGGATTGTGGCCCAGTTAAAAGCTGAATCAAGTGATGACAACATGACTGTGGCTAACTCATGACAACTCATGATGCTGTAAAACCCAGGGCGTAGTACTCTTATTCACACCACCCACCGTCCATTCCGTTTAGTCAATAACACTAGTAATTCCCCAGTGTGTGACAGCAAACCTGACAAACATAAAAGTATAGGCTATGTCGTAAACTTTCACTAAAAGTTTAAGGAGGCTAACGTTAACGTTATCTGTGGCATATGGATAAAATATTGATGAGAAATCAACAACTTTGGTTACACACAGTGGATTAAAAAAAAAAAGATGTTGCACATCTAATCCACGTCACGTGTAACAGTCTAGATGGATTAAAGTAAGATCTTTAAAACTAATGTAAAATTAAATTCTATATCACTAATGTTATTGTAAACCGGCTGGTATCACACAAGGCGTCCTTGTTCCACTCCCTACCACTCGGAAAGTTGTTTTTTTTAGTTCTTCAGTGAATCTATCGTTAACGTTATTTCAACAGTGGTCTCGACTTCTTTGATAATTTAACGTTACTTATGAAACGGTAATTTATACACAGTACTTTTGGCGTCCAAATAAGCAATGCCAAATGGCGACTTAGCCCGTTAGCTACAATTAAAATGTCCAGCTAAAGTTAGCTTACAGTTCACGTTAACTTACAGCTAATTTGTCTTGAAGTAACGTTACTTACTTGCGACGGGGGCAGTTGTCGTCTGCGAAAACACCACCGACAGATGACAAATAAAAAGCAAAATTAAAACTATGTAATTCCGGTAGTCCATATTTTTACAATCAACCAAAGCAAGGTTAAATCTCAACTCGGTGGTCACAGTTAATCACAGTTCAGCACTCTTCGGTGGAAGTAGGTCGCAAAAACAACAAAACTCTCGCACACTCGTTGTTTGCTCTGAGACCCACCCTTTCCCAAGCTCAGCCAATCCCCGCATCGTTAAACTTATTTGGACCAATGCCGTTATTACAGTAATTTTGTTCTCATTTTGCTTATTGACAATGGTAACAGATATTTGTAAATAAAAAAAAAACAATAACACATATAATGAAATACAATAATTTATTAGAGCATTTTGTAAATCCAGTTACAAAAAAATCAAATAGTGATTTTTTTTTCAAACAAGCAAGAAATGTGGGCTTCGTGTTTTTCTGCTCTCCTCATCGTTTTTGTTTTTTTGTTAGTTTTTTTTTTTTTTTTTTTTGCATCACTTTCATAGCAACCTGACACAGGATCTTCTGATGAGGCTGCCGGCAGCCAATCAGAACCACTGAGGGGAGAAGCAGTGGTGAACAGATGCCTCTGTGGCCTTTCACCACCACCATCATCAGTGGCATCAACCTTATCTTTTCGTCTACTTTCATATTTCATACGGCATCTTCACCATCATCACCACCACTATTGGCACCAGCCTGACATCATCATCCACTTTATCATCACAATCCATCATCAAGGTGTGATCTCAACATCATGTGTTTGTCCCATGCTATGTACAGTCCCTCTCACAAACACACAGTTAGGCCATACTGACTGTAAATAAATACCCAAGCCCTCACACACACACACACACACACACACACACACACACGCACACCTTTCTTAAACATGGCATTTAACACTTCCTTCTGTATCAGTGGCTTCAAACCACAAGCGCTCTGTTAACAAAAAAACAAAAACAAAAAAAGATTTGTGGTTTCCTGCAGTGTCAGAAACAGTCTTTTCAGCATAACGTCTTGATTTATCAATATACTGTATAATTGATCTCAAATGAGTCCCCTCTTCTTTAGCATCCACAGGTGAAGTCAGATAACTGTGTGTGTGTGTGTGTGTGTGTGTGTGTGTGTGTGTGTGTGTGTGTGTGTGTGTGTGTGTGTGTGACAGAAACACTCTGAGTGTGTGAGAGTCCCACGCTGTCCTGATGAAGTCCAAGGAAGCATAATGGCCTTTGTCTCCATGAGGCCCAGACTCTGCTGCAGCTGCTTTAGGTGTTTTGCACCACATGACTGAAGGATGACCTGACCATGTTAAAGGTCTTTAAAGGGTTAAACTGAAGACCTGCCTGACCAGGTCTCCTGCGTGTCCAGCTCGTGCTTAGTCCTCTAGTTTGTCCTTTAGTGCTCACATGCTCTCTCATTCCAGCTCACAAAGCACAGGTGGGAATAGCAAGCATCAAAACAAAATAAAATAAAACGAGAGTTCCAAGCGTCATCAGTCTATGTTGCATGTCATATATTAGCGTAATATGTCTTTTGAGCTTGGCCTAGCCGGTCTATTCATCAGCAATCAGATGTTTAGGAGGACATCTCCAAATGACTGTGGGATATAATGTGGCCAGAAGAATGTGTGTATGTGTTTCTCTGTGTGTGTATGTGTGAGAGAGTGTGTGTATAACCCTAGAGGGACTCAGCTTGGAGCACTTAAGGCATAAGGGAGATTTATGAGCGCTAAACCTGCAGGATGTTCTCAAAGTGGCTTCATTCTGATTGGTTTTCCAATAGTGGCATAAATGACATGAATGCTGAAGACAAATATGGGTTCCAAACAGCAGCAGGCTGCTACATAATACAGTATCCAATGCAATACAATGGAGATTAACACAGAAATGTGTGACTGGTCATTTGGTGGAGGACAACACGTGAGCTGACATAGGCAGCCATGGCAACAACAAATAGCCGCTGTACTGCTGTCCTTTGTGTACTTCCATCCTTCTTATCAGTAGGCGCTTGCTTAGACTCGTGAGTGAATGCAGAAGTTTCCCAGACACAAGCAGAAGCTCAGTGGAGATCTCTGATGAATGAAGATGTTTGGTGTGATTGGGAAGAGGAAGGAGCTGGTTCAGAGCTCCTCTTGAGAAATGTCAGTTCATTAATAAACACTTGCTTAGTTACAGTGGTTAGGATTTAAATACAGCATAGGTTAAGCAAAAGGTGTATGTTAACACCCACAAAAGCATCACAGTGGACCTCTCAAGCGTCAATCAACAGAGGTTCATTTCTTCATCAGTTGCTTACACATCAACCAATCCCAAAGCCAGTTAGCTCTGGTGTGGGCAGTCCATCTGTGGGGTCCATGATGAAGCAGGGATCTGATTAGGCAAGCCGGATCATCTGATCCAGTTGCTGCCATAACTAGATATGGAGCGGACGCTGCAGCGCTTCTTGACTATCATGTTGATGTACGCCTTTATGATCTTGGTGATCTCGCCAACCTAAAGGGGATTGGAAACACATGCATCTCAGTTTAATTGTCTACACAGAAGTAGATTGGTTGATTCCATACAGATTTCAGACACAAATTTACAGATTAACTAGTAAATGGCGGAGTTTCCATAATTTATTCACCAGTGGCTGTTATACCCATTTCAAAAAGTTAATTTGAACCCAGCTTCTTTCTACTGACTTCATCTTAATTTGCAGACTTCAATCCCACAATACAAATTTTTAGCACCAAGTTACATAATGTAGCTTAGGGTTCATTTTTAGCTCCTTTTCAAGTTTAGGGTTCATAGAATGACTTTCATAGCAGTACAATGTATCATAAAATGCACCTGTAAAAAACATTCCTTTGATTTAATATGCACAGCAGAATGACCTTGAAACACAGCTATAATTATGCATTGAAAACATTGTAGTTAACCATTGCAGTGTGCAGAGTGACCTATGACGGGAATGACTGAGAGTTTATTAACTCAGAGTGTGTGCTGCCCCCTACCTGTGGCGTGTCGAAGAACATCTCGCGGCCGTCGACGGTGATCTTGTAGGTGCGGGGCTGGGGCGCCCCGAAGAAGATGATGTGCTCGTAGGGGAAGGTCTCCAGGGGCTTGGCCTCGCCACGCTTATACACAGATATATTCTCAGCACTCACACCCAGCCACAGGTCATGGGGGAAGCCTCCCTCCTTACACTAGAAACACACACACACACACACACACGCAAAGAAAAACAAAAGGGCGATGGTTATACAAGAAATCAGGGATGAGACTTTAATTTAGCTTCAGGATATAAACACACACTAGTAGTAGCAAAGTAGTGAGTTATTTTTAGGAGTTAATTTTTGAATCTCAATCCACACACACACACAAACTTACACACTTACTGACTGACTTACTGAGTTACTTAGTTAGTAACCTCCAGACATAGAACTGTCTCAAACACACACCATACCCAAACACACAAACACACACTACGCCGAAGAGTGTGTATCTGTACCCGGACCACTACATGATGACAGTCATGTACTTGAGTTCACATACATACACACACACACACACACACACACACACCTCCACATCATAGAGAGTGGACACGTATCCGGGCCACTCCTTGATGACGGTCATGAACAGTACTTGATCACACACACACACACACATACACACACACACACACACACACTCACCTCCACGTCGAAGAGTGTGGATCCGTATCCTGGCCACTCCTTGATGACGGTCATGTACTTGAGCATGGCCTGGTGCTGCTGCAGGCCCTGCAGGCGTCCCCACTTCTCCAGGATGGAGGCGCGCGTGGCCGACGTCTCCTCCCGCAGCCACATCTCCAGCATCTGCTCCTCCTCCACCTTCTGCTTGCGCAGAGAGCCCGTCTTCAGGGAGCGACGCAGCGTCCCGTCCAGGAAGCTGGTCCGACGCCGCTCCAACGTCTGGCCCGAACCCGGCCCGCCCGTGGGGGAGGAGGTGGAGGATGAGGTGGTGTTGGAACCCTGGGTGTGTGTGGGGAACAAGGAGTCGGTGGGTTACAGGAAGAATGGATGCCTGTGTGTGTGAGTGTGTGTGTGTCTTTACCTTAGTGAAGTGTACTACTGTATGTGTCGTGTACGTTACCTGAGGGAAGTGCGTTATGCATATGGGATGAATGTATGTGTTTATTTGTGTTGTGTTGTGTGTGTGTGTGTGTGTGTGTGTGCATTATGTGGGTGCATAGGCGCCCTACGGAGTAGACACGTGTGTGTGTGTGTATGTCTGTGTGTATGTGTGTGAGTTAATGTACCTTAGTGAAGTGCACTATGCGTGTGCGTAGGCGTCCTACGGGGTAGACGTGGTCCAGGCTCCAGGTGGCGCGGCACAGGTCTCCATGCAGGTACTGCAGACGCATGGCCGCCAGCTGCTGAAGAGTGTCCTCTGGGCCCGGGAAGTGACCGCTGATCACACTCTCATGGGCCTTTACACACACACAGGCAGGGAACACAGTTAGACCAGTGTGTGAGTGTGTGTGTGTCCGCTTACTATGCCTTCATGGGTTTGTGTGTATGTGTGTGTACAAGAGAGAGAGTGTGTGTAGAATATTTTGGCAGAATTATGGCATGTTGTTATTATGTTTACAATGACCAAATTGTTGATACCATCCTAAATAGTATCATACACAATTTATTAATAGTATTTATTATCATATTCATTGTATTCATACTACAATTCAAAAAATTAAACTGCTGAGATCAATAGCGCTTGTATTAGGGCTAGTATGAGTGGCTCTGTTGTTCCTTACACCACCAGTAGGGGTAGCTGTGTTCTACTCATAGTAGAATTTGGTGTGTGATGCCCCTCCTACTCACCTGTTCAAACATGAACACAAACTCCACCCCTCCTTGGGCATGCTCTCCACGTCCAGGAAGCAGTAGAGCTTGAAGTAGAGACGCCATTGGTTGTCCTCCTCTCCCTCCTCCCCGCCCGCCAACCTAAAAAGACATCGCCATGGAAACGACAGGTTAGCACAGTTCTGCCCCATCCAGTTGTGCTCACATTAGTGACAGTCGATTTACACCAACTTAGGTGTGTTCAACCTGAACCCCCGCAAGGATCTGGCAGGTAACCCCGGCACAGAACTGCTAGGTCAGCAATGATTTCAAAGCACTATGTGGAATCTGACTGGCTTTGTGTTCTCTTATGCTTGGCTGACATGGGAGTTCTTTCATTCAGCGCCCCCATGTGGTACCACATGGTATGGTGGCTTGTAACTGGCCAATGTGCTAAATTATAGCATTATCTGAACATCACAGAGAAATTGTATTAAAACTGTCGATTCTTCCCTCTTGAACGGTTGAATTCCCTTGCTACATCTGGGTCATTCTTAAAATGCTTTAAAAGCTCTATCATTGAAATCCTGGCATGGCTCCCTGACTGGTCAGGTGTTTGAGTATGTATGTTATACAGTGTGTGTGTGTGTGTGTGTGTGTGTGTGTGTGTGTGTGTGTGTGTGTGTGTGTGTGTGTGCACTGCTGACATTCAGTCTGAAGCAGGGCCCCATGTCCTTTAAGCCTGTGTTGACAAGTGGGGGGGAGGTTACATGTTGAGACATGAGGGGGCCTACAGATGAATGTAGGCCAACTTACACACACACACACACACACACACACACACACACACACACACAATGCATTATTGAAATCTTGATTACACATTCTCTCTCTCTCTCTCTCTCTCTCTCTCTCTCTCTCTCTCTCTCTCTCTCTCTCTCTCTACACACACACACACACACACACACACACACACACACACTCACTCTACCTTTCAAACTTGGCGAGCACGTCGGCCACAATGACTCTGCTTTCCACAGCTCGGTCCATGGTATTGCTGTGCTCAAACAGGGCAAACATGTTCCTGCTGTCCTCCATAGCCAACCCACGGATCAGCTTCTCCACCACCTACACACACACACACACACACACACACACACACACACACACACACACACACACAGATTACAGAGATACAGTAGATTAATGTAAATATTCCACACACATGCGTAAAATATGTTTGTGCTTGTGCTTTTGCGTGTGTATTCATGTGTGTGTGTGTCTCACCTCTCCAGCGGTGGTGTGTGAGTTGATGGAGATCTTGCAGGAGCCTCCTCCATGACAGTACACTGTGGTGTGCATCTCCTGCCTGACCAGCAGGGCGGCGATCTCCTCCTGTGAGGGCACGTACTCACGCGTCTTTGTCTTCTTCAGGGACTCCCCAATGAACTGGGCATACAGCTCAATCTCAGTGCCAGGGAACAGCTCCTTTATCCTGGGCAGGCAGTGGAACACAGAGGGACAGAGGTTTCTCTACATGGGCCTCTGAACAGCACCAGAAATGGAGGTGTAGCACAGGATGTGTGTGTGTGTGTGTGTGTGTGTGTGTGTGTGTGTGTGTGTGTGTGTGTGTGTGTGTGTGTGTGTGTGTGGGTGGTGTGAGTGTGTGTGATGTATGTTTGTGTGGCATGTGTGTGTAGTAAATTTGGCATCTCTTTAGGTTGTGCAGCATGTGTGGTGCTCCTGTAAGTATGTCTGTGTGTGTGTGTGTGTGTGTGTGTGTGTGTGTGTGTGTGTGTGTGTGTGTGTGTGTGTGTGTGTGTGTAAGTGTGTGTGATGTGTGTGTGTGTGTGGTCTGTGTAGTCATGTGGCCCATCATGTGTCCGTTTGGCAGTGGGTAAATGTTGATGCGAATTCTTTACAGTTTATGTGTAGTGTGTGTGATGTGTGTGTGTGTGCACTCGTGTGAATGTGTGTGTGTGTGTGTGTGTGTGTGTGTGTGTGTACCTCTTGAGGTGGAACTTGAGGTAGCGCAGGATCCCTCGGCTGGGCAGGAAGGTGCAGCTCATGCAGGTGAGCAGGTGCCAGTGCGCCCGATTGGCCGCGCTGTTGGGGTGGGGCACGTGATTGGTCTGCTTGATGAGCTGACAGTAGACCTCGTCACGCAGGGGTCGGAGGTCGTGACACGTCTGCAGGATGCCCTGGATGATGGGGGTGGGGTCGGACACGGCCTCCATCTCCTGCAGCGAGTTAAACATCTTCACCGCCTCATCCTGCAGGCTGGAGTAGCCCTTCTCCTTTTGGACTGCACAGCAGAGGGAGGGAGGGAGAGGGGGAGAGAAAGAAGAAAAAGAAGAGAAAAGTCATTTCATCTGAATCAGCTCCTGTTCTGCTGGACTGCTTGGACTGCACAGCAGATGGAGGGAGGGACAGAGAAAGAAGAAAAAGAAGAAAAAAGTCATTTCATCTGAATCAGCTCCTGTTCAGCTGGACAGCATGAGATCAAGTGACTGCATCATGCAGTCCAGTTTGAGATCACATGAGTGGTTCATGCAGTCCAGTTTGACGTCATGTGACTGCTTCCTGCAGTCCAGTTTGAGATCACGTGACCCCATCATGCAGTCCAGTTTGAGATCATGTGACTGCTTCATGCAGTCCAGTTTGGCAGTGGGCCAAAGCCAATGCAGAGTTCTTTAGAGTATTACTGTGTGTGTGTGTGTGTGTGTGTGTGTGTGTGTGTGTGTGTGTGTGTGTGTGTGTGTGAATGAGTGAGTGAGTGAGTGAGTGGTGAGTGAGTGAGTGTGTGTGTGTGTGTGTGTGTGTGTGTGTGTGTGTGTGTGTGTGTGTGTGTGTGAATGAGTGAGTGAGTGAGTGAGTGAGTGTGTGTGTGTGTGTGTGTGTGTGTGTGTGTGTGTGTGTGTGTGTGTGTGTATGTGTGTGTGTGAGTGAGTGAGTGAGTGAGTGAGTGAGTGAGTGTGTGTGTGTGTGTGTGTGTGTGTGTGTGTGTGTGTGTGTGTGTGTTAGCGCGTGGAGTGCTGTGCTTACAGGCCAGTGATAAAAGGCCTACTGTGATGAAGGACACCTAACCAGATGGACATGAATAAGTAAATAGCAGCTCAGAGGGTGGTGTGGCGTGAGCTTGGTGTGCTCTAGGACCTGGGGGACACTCACGGGTGGTGTTGACCTCTCCGTAGGGCAGGGGCAGGAGAGGGGAGTGGAGGGGGTGCTGGGTGTATCTGAGGATGGGGTTCCGCCGATACGTCTGCTCCACCGCATCCACATTCAGACTGTTCTCCTGCACACACAGAAACACATGCA
>JAODXP020000016.1:6088847-6104524 GCA_027497455.2 Sardinella longiceps | reverse complement strand
TCTTTGGTCTTTTCCAGAACTACAAGACTACAGTGGAAAGGTGAGTGATCTGCCTCCTGTCTCTCTCGTCTCTGTGGTTCTGAACCCAAACCCACAGCAGCACTGACTCCTGAATGTTATTCCAGAGCCCAGTGCACACTGCAGGATCCAGAGAGGGTTTCAGGAGCTCTGATCAATGTGGCAAAGCACCTGGGCAACCTGAAGTTCAGAGTCTGGGAGAAGATGCAGGAGATTGTTCAGTACAGTGAGTAGCCTGGAAAGAAATAAAGATGCTCAATTCTAGGATCAAGAGGATGACACACAGCTACTGTATGTCTGATTAGGGCACATTAGCAACTAAAAACACACACTACACACTGGATATGTATTACAAATATGGGATCAGAAATTGCTGAATGTGTGTGTGTGTGTGTGGCGCTAAGACTTGCAGGGCTCTCAAAAGCAACAGCTAAGAAACTGGCCAACTTTTGCTCTATTAAAAGACTGTCTTGCTGTGTGGCGTAGGCCATATTTGTGTATCCTTGAGTACCAAACCTTACTATCTATGACATATTTGAATCCTTTCTGTACAAAATGTAGTTGGTGGATTCAAATGACAATCCAAATTTGTGTGTGTGTGCATGAGAGAGAGAGAGAGAGAGAGAGTGTGTGTGTATGTGTGTGTGTATGTGTGTGTGTGTGTGTGTATGTGCACCACACCAATAACAGGGCAAGATAGGAATACACTCTCAGTAACCCTCAGCTCATTCTTCTAGCATTACATTTAATTTAAATGACACACACACATACACACACACACATACACGCATACGCACGCACGCACATACACACACAGACACACACACACGCGCACACACACACACACACCAGACTTAAGTGTGTGTGAGAGAGAGAGGTAAACTGCACAGTTGGGATCCCTTCATACTGGTGACTAAAGACTATTCCACTGTTCCTACTTCTCTCTGCCATTACACTTGGTAACAGCACTATTAATAATGACCATCATTCACATCCTCATCACACACACATCACTCAGTGTTCAGCTCATGTGTGTGTTCTTTCTCTCTGCAGCTCCTGTCACTCTGGATCCCAACACTGCACACCCACAACTCATCCTGTCTGAGGATCTGACCAGTGTGAGACGTGGTGATGAGATACAGCAGCTTCCTGATAACCCAGAGAGATTTGATGAGTATGCCAGTGTCCTGGGCTCTGAGGGCTTTAACTCAGGGACTCACTGCTGGGATGTGGAGGTTGGGGAGAATGATTGCTGGGCCCTGGGTGTGATGACAGAGTCTCTCCAGAGGAAGGGAGACTATCTCTCCATGAGTGGACAGTGGTCTGTGTGGTATTATAATGCTGCATATAGTGCATATGCTCCACCTCATCCCTCCACTGACCTCACAGTGGAGCAGAAACCCCAGAGGATCAGAGTGCAGCTGGACTGGGACAGAGGAAAACTCTCATTCTCTGACCCTGATAATAACACACACATACACACTTTCACACACACTTTCACTGAGAGAGTGTTTCCATACTTTTACACCTATTCACCACTCCCACTGAGGATCTTACCAGTGAAGACAGCAGTTAGAGTAGAGCAGCTCAGTTAGAGTTCAGACACCTGCTGCAGGTTAACTGGGGATGTGGATGGGAAGAGACACGAATGTGAACTTAGTACTGACACCTCATCTGACCCTGATAGTAACACACACACACACACACACACACACACACACACACACACACACACACACACACACACTCATCAACTGTAGAGCAGCTCGTATGAAATCAAATCAATGACATAAATATTTTGTACCTGTGATAAGATGGTCACATGTGTAATAGAGTTTTGCAGTTGTATAAAATTGTTTGTGCCTATGCAAATAAACTTTGTATGTGTAAATAAAATGTCTTTGAGGATATGATTTGCATGTGTGTAGAACAGATTTGTATTTTTGGAGTTAATTTGCTTGGGGAGATGAGAGGTGGCGGCGCCTGGAAACAAATGCAGCTTTTGGGAGCTCAGGACAAGTCTTGGGCAATACTGACACCTAGTGGTCAGATATGAAATTACAGTCCAGTCTCTTTACACTGCTTACTGTTTATGTGTGTGTACGGTTGTCTTTCACATTCCTTTACACACAAAAAGATCCACCAATCAGAGGACAGAAGAATGATCTTCACAGTGTGATTGGCTCAGACAGTTTTAGTTTATCAAGCCCATAAACCAAGAGAGAGTTACTAGACCAGAGGTGGGCAAACTAAGGCCTGGGGGGCTATTTAATCCGGCCTGTGGAACCTCACCACAGCCTGGGGGGCTGTTTAATCCGGCCTGTGGAACCTCACCACAGCCTGGGGGGCTGTTTAATCCGGCCTGTGGAACCTCACCACAGCCTGGGGGGCTATTTAATCCGGCCTGTGGAACCTCACCACAGCCTGGTGGATTGTTTAATCCGGCCTGTGGAACCTCACCACAGCCTGGTGGGCTATTTAATCCGGCCTGTGGAACCTCACCAAAATAGAATAATTCTCATATAGCTTAGGTGAATAAATGATAGGCCTCATTTGTCAAAATGTTATATTCATGAAATACCATGTGAGTTTGCTTGAGTCTGGCAACGCAGGGTGTTTGTGACCAATGTCCTGGTGTTTTGTTATAAAGCTTGTGTGTGTCTATCAGAGTGGACCAACATGAGATCAGTTCTGTGGATTCTCTCCCTCTGCTACGGTCAGTCTACTGTATCTGTGTGTGTGTGTGTGTGTGTGTGTGTGTGTGTGTGTGTGTTAGAGTGGACCAACATGAGATCAGTTCTGTGGATTCTCTCCCTCTGCTACGGTCAGTCTACTGTATCTGTGTGTGTGTGTGTGTGTGTGTGTCTATCAGAGTGGAGCAACATGAGATCAGTTCTGTGCTAAGGTAACTATTTGGCAGTTACCATGGCAACCTAGCTAACTAACTAACTAACTAACTATATGTTTTGGACTTTGCTTTAACCTAACATATTGCTGTAAACTGTGTTTCCTTTTGCTCTGTCCACTTAAAATGAACTCAGTAATGTTATCCGCAGGCTGTAAATAAATGAAATCTCAAATATTAATTTAAAACATTACGTTAGCTCGCTAACAACTGGAAATTTCGTCTGATAGAAATACCAACAGTAACAATTTACACTATTAGGCTTTAAATTATGTTAAACACTTACGAAATATGACGGATACATCCAAAAAACCCATAATAACTCCAAAAAGACGATTTGTTGGTAAAAGTCCAAACATCATTAGAATTAAGCCCGGCTCTGGTCTCCAGACTGGACGTTGCCTTTGCGAAAATAGAACCAGGAATTACGCGAACATAAGTACCTCTTTGGTGTACTTTACCTGTTTGGGTGTTTGCACAAATGTCTGAAGACGGAGCTCTTGAAAGTCTCCGTCTTCAGGGATTGAAACCTCCAGGTTTGGAGGTGTGTCTTTATGGATATCCGGGTTAGTGTAAACGGGGTCTCAGTCTTATCCTCCAATTGGTTTGTGTGTGTGTGTGTGTGTGTGTGTGTGTGTGTGTGTGTGTGTGTTTGAGAGAGAGAGAGAGAGGTATATATATAGTCTCTCTTGCCGTCTCTCTGATACCTTGAGACACAAGCACCCCCCCCGCCCCTCTCTCTCACGCACACACACACACACACACACGCACACACACACACACACACACACACACACACACACACACACACACACACACACACACACACACAGAGAAACACACCCATTCACATACACAAACAATCAATTCATGTCTAATGCTCACACACACACACACATAAACATTCCCCCTCTGGTTCACACACACACTCTCACTTGCACATACACACACACACACACACACACACACACACACACACACACACACACACACACACACACAAGTAACTCACGGGGATGTGGGTATGGGGTGAATAGGGCATTTATACTGTAATAGATTGTAAAGGTGTGTGTGTGTGTCTGGGGTCGGTCATTTAACATTCGAAAAGAGCAGCAGGGACGGAGATGTTCCACAGTATTACTGTTAGGGAGTTTTGTGAAGCCACTCGGTCACCTGGCAACACACACACACACACACACACACACACACACACATACACACACACACTCCTTGCAACTATAGACATGCAGCCTTCAGGGACTCTCTCTCTCTCTCTCTCACACACACACAGACACACACACACACATTCATAGATTTATACTCTCCCACGCACATACACCTGGCAACTATAGACATGCAACCTCCAGCAACTCACACACGCACACACACACACACACACACACACACACACACACACACACACACACACACACACACACACACCATTTAGCTGCCACATGTTAAACCACAGAAGGAGTGTGCCTAGATGAGGTAGGCCTATATGTGAGAACTTAGTAGCTGATTTTTCATGTTCCCCTCAGATTCAGATTCATAGTTCATTCATAATTCAGATTCAGAAAACAGATTCATTTCTATGCCCTGTCTTGCCAGGACTTCACAAGTAAATCAGGAAAGCTGAGCATTTAGCTTAGAATCAACAAACAGGGGTGCTTACACATTGGGTCCCCCAAACAGTGATTATTTTATTCAAAATGTTTTCATAATTAGACTTAAAATATGTTCTTGTTTGTGCCAGCCCCTATCATGCTCAGTGTTGGGACTAACGAGGTACAAAAGTAACTAATTATTACCTCCGCCAAGGAGGTTATGTTTTGCTCGGCGTGTGTGTCTGTGTGTCTGTCTGTCTGTCTGTGTACAACATAACTCGAAAAGTACTGCATGGATTTGGATGAAATTTTCGGACAACGTGTGTACTGGGACGAGGAAGAACTGATTTGATTTTGGTGGCGATTGGTGACCCAGAACACCATCTGTGACCACATTGTCTTGGCGGAGGTCTGCGCTCTCTGAGCGTTTTTCTAGTTACTGTGATGCATTGCTTTTTGTGGTAACTTGGTAATGTAAGGCATTACAGAAACAAAAAACTGGTAATATTTCCCTCGTTACAGTTGTCAGTAACTCAAGTTACAATGCATTTTTAATTTGGATTGAAGTGGTGTTTTTTTCCTTCATACAAATTCACCAAGAATCACTGAGAAGTCAGCAAGGGTCAAACGTTTGCTGTGGCAGACTTAATGTAGAAATTTACAGCCTCCACTTGTCATTCTCAACATTGATAATGGATTAATGAAGGTCATAGGCTACCGGAGGGCCCGAAGAGTAACTTAAATGTAATGCAACAGTAATGTAACGCCTTACATTTTCAAAACACTAATATTGTAATGTAAGGGACTACTATAAAAAGTCAGTAACAGGTAATAAATAACGCATTACAGTTTTGCAATAACTTGCCCAACACTGATCATGTTCTATTCTGCCATATTTTATCATTTTTCCCTTTGAAGAACAATGAAAAGTCATTGCATTTACGAACGGAGAGAAGTTCTAGTGCTAATTGTGGTGGGAAATTAGCCAGATTCTCTACAGTTGTAAATAGCACACGGGCATTGTTTACATTCCTGTTAATGATGTTGGAGAACAAAGACTGTCTTGCTTTACCAATTTCATAATTATATTTGCAAATCTCTTTATGGATTTGATAACGGATGTGGAGTTTAGATTTGCGTCATCCTTCCTATATTCCGTCTTTAGCGGTTGAACAGCTGGGTTTTGCTACCATGGTGCTTTCTGCTTGTTATACTTGCTACTTTTTTTATTCTGAGTGGAGCAATATTGTCCATAATTTGGGTCATATTTGAATTGAAAATTTCCAGTAAGCCATCTACAGAGTCTGACTTTTGAGGTCTGTGAGAGAGCTTGCTCAAAGAGCACAAGCAGTTTACGGTACCTAGTGATGGTGGTTGACTTCCAAACTGGGAGTGCAAGTTCTTTAAAGGCGTTTGGGTTTCATAAGACTTGATAGTTTCAGCTGGTTGAGCCAGTAGCAAAACAACAGCATTCATTCCAACCTGCCAAACTGGACACTGCTGGAGGCATCTGGTTATGCGGGTGCGGTAGTCAGTGAGGTCACCCTTCCACAGTGAAGCGCTTTGGGTGTCTAGAAAGGCGCTAAGTGTGTGTGTGTGTGTGTGTGTGTGTGTGTGTGTGTGTGGTGGTGTGTGTTGGTGGTCAGTGAGGTCCCCCTTCCACTGTAAAGCGCTTTGGGTGTCTAGAAAGGCGCTATAGAAATGTAATATGTGTGTGTGTGTGTGTGTGTGTGTGTGTGTGTGTGGTGTGTGTTGGTGGTCAGTGAGGTCCCCCTTCCACTGTAAAGCGCTTTGGGTGTCTAGAAAGGCGCTATAGAAATGTAATGTGTGTGTGTGTGTGTGTGTGTGTGTGTGTGTGTGTGTGTGTGTGTGTGTGTCGGTGGTCAGTGAGGTCACAATTCCACTGTAAACCGCTTTAGGTGTCTAGAAAGGCGCTATAGAAATGTAATGTGTGTGTGTGTGTGTGTGTGTGTGTGTGTGTGTGTGTGTGTGTGTGTGTGTGTGTGGTGGTGTGTGTTGGTGGTCAGTGAGGTCCCCCTTCCACTGTAAAGCGCTTTGGGTGTCTAGAAAGGCGCTATAGAAATGTAATGTGTGTGTGTGTGTGTGTGTGTGTGTGTGTGTGTGTGTGTGTGTGTGTGTTTTGGTAGTCAGTGAGGTCCCCCTTCCACTGTAAAGCGCTTTGGGTGTCCAGAAAGGCGCTATAGAAATGTAATGTGTGTGTGTGTGTGTGTGTGTGTGTGGTGGTGTGTGTCGGTGGTCAGTGAGGTCCCCCTTCCACTGTAAAGCGCTTTGGGTGTCTAGAAAGGCGCTATAGAAATGTAATGTGTGTGTGTGTGTGTGTGTGTGTGTTGGTGGTCAGTGAGGTCCCCCTTCCACTGTAAACCGCTTTAGGTGTCTAGAAAGGCGCTATAGAAATGTAATGTGTGTGTGTGTGTGTGTGTGCGTGTGTGTGTCGGTGGTTAGTGATCACAAAGAAGCGTGATCACATCACCCCTGTGCTGTGTGAGTTGCACTGGCTGCCAGTTCAGTATAGAATCAAATTTAAGATTTTATTATTTGTTTTTAAAGCCTTACATGGCTTAACACCACAATACATCTCCAATCTACTAAGCCCCTACTGTACATCTAGGCCACTCAGATCCTCTACTAAACATCTTCTTTCTGTTCCGCCCTCTCGCCTCAGAACTAGAGGTGACAGAGCCTTTTCTGTATCTGCTCCCCACCTCTGGAATAGCCTCCCCTTGCATATTAGGTCCATCCACACCATTGATCTCTTTAAATCTAAGTTAAAGTCACATCTTTTTTCACTAGCTTTTAATACTTTAGTGAGGTCACCCTTCCACTGTAAAGCGCTTTGGTTGTCTAGAAAGGCGCTATAGAAATGTAATGTGTGTGTGTGTGTGTGTGTGGTGTGTGTTGGTGGTCAGTGAGGTCCCCCTTCCACTGTAAAGCGCTTTGGGTGTCTAGAAAGGCGCTATTGACCCTTTTCACACCTGAACATTCTTACATTCCAAGGTGGTAAACTGAACATTCTATCACTGAAATGCATTGGATTTATGCCTCTTTCTGACTTGGATAAAATGGGTAATAATAGGTAATTTCAAACAAGTTTGAATTCACTTTCTTTCAAATAATACATATTTGAAGCACACAAATTGGGAGGTCCCAAACAGATAGAAGCTTCATGCACAAAAATGTAAAACCACTTTTATCTCCAAATTTGTGGGCTTCAAATGTGTATTATTTGAAAGAAATTGAATTTAGATGTTTGAAATGTTATTAATGATAAAATGTTCAGTTTACCACCCGAGAATGGTTTTAGAATCTCAGAATGTTCAGGTGTGAAAAATGTCAATAGAAATGTAATGTGTGTGTGTGTGGAAGCCAATGGCGTAATTTGCGGGGAGGTTACGGGGGTCATTACCCCCTTAATGATCAAATCCAGCTAAGATAACCCCCCCTCAAAAAAAAAATGAAATGAAACTGGTTTTAATAAACAAAGAGCTTGCGCTCAAACTTTATTTCTTCATGAAACAATCTCATGTTATCAACCTGAACTTCTTCAGTTCTATCTCAGCTAGCATCCCTGTGTCTCCTAACTAAGTAGGTCCCCCTGCTGGACATATTCATTATTACATATCAACACATCCCCCCTTCTTTGAAGATGTTAACCAAATATCACTTTAACATTCTGATGCTATCATTTACAACATCATTCTTCGCATTTGCAACACAAACTTAAGATTTCACATTGCATCACAAACATGAGCTTTCACATTACACATTTTCTTTTTTTTCACAATTCACACTTTCCTCTTTTTTTTTTTTTAAAGGAACATTGAACATTCAGTCCAATCAGGTTACAGATCAAGCCTGTCTGGCTTTCTAATTTGACGCTCAGATCTCCTCAAAACAGGTGACTCAGACTGAACATCGCTCGTGTCCACCTGCTTATGTCCACCTGCTTATGTCCAGCTGTGTTCATGCTTGACACTGCATCAGCATTCAATCCATCCGGATCATTCTCAGTCTCTACGAAAGTCTCCTTTGTTTTCAGAAGGCTTCGACGGTTCCTTCTGAGCACGTGTCCTTCCTCAGTCCTCACTTCATAAGATCTTGGTCCAACCTCCTGAAGAACAGTAGCTTTTTGGTTCCACGCATCCTGATCTTGGATTCTGACGACAACATCTCTTGCAAGTGGACTGAGAGGTTTGGTTGACTTGTCATAGCGCTGTTTCTGTTTCCATTTTAGGTTCTCCATTCTCCATACCTCCATTCTGTATCCCTGCCTTCTGTTTGATGTCCGTATAACAGGGTAGAGTTGTGCGTAACTTGCGATTCATCAACAGTTCTGCTGGGGAGAAACCACATTCAAGCGGGGCAGTTCTGTAGCTTAACAGAGCTAGATAAGGATCTGACTTGCTGTCTGTGGTCTTCTTCAGGAGCTGTTTGACGATATGCACTCCTTTTTCAGATTTGCCATTCGCCTGAGCATGCTGAGGACTGGATGTGACATGATGGAAACCACATTGACTTGCATATTGACTGGCAACTGTTAGCCATTCTTTGCAGTTGTAACAAGGACCATTGATCACTTACTACAGTCTTTGCACTTGAGAGCAGAGCAATTTCAGGGAAATTTGAATAGTAATCAATTACTAACACATAGTCCTTTCCATTGCAATGAAACAAATCTGTTCCAACTTTCTCCCATGGAGCAGTGGGAAGATCTGGAATCATCATAGGCTCTCTTGCCTGTTTGCTCTGGTACTTGTTGCATGTGTCACACTTTCCTATCATGTTTTCAATGTCTTTGTTGATGCCAGGCCAAAAGACGTCTCTGTTTCTCTGGCTCTCCTTTTACACTTCTCTATTCCAAGGTGTCCCTCGTGTAGCCTTCTAAGTATCTCTGGCCTCAGACTGTGTGGGATGACAATTCTATTGTCTCTCAGTGACAATCCATTTGCCACACTTAGCTCTGATCTGATGTGATAATATCTTGGACAGGACCCTTTGGGCCAACCACTGTGTATGTTTTCAATCACTGTTTGTAACTCATTGTCTTTGACTAATTCTTCACTTATTTGTTTTGCTTTTAGATCAGACACCGGTAGAGACTCAACTATCATGTTGACATGACTTTCAATCTCCTTTTCAGTAGAACTCAGCTGACTCATCTCTGGCACTCGTGACAGCGCGTCTGCTAGCACTAAGTGCTTGCCTGGTGTGTATATTAACTCAAAATCATACCTTTGCAGTTTCATCATGAGTTGCTGAATCCTTGGGGACATCTCACTGAGATTCTTCTTGATGATTGACACCAGAGGACGATGATCTGTTTCGACTGTGAAAGTGGGAATTCCATATACATAGCAGTGGAATATTTCTAGTCCGTAAGCTAGTCCTAGGCATTCCTTTTCTATTTGAGCATATTTAGCTTCAGTCCTGGTCATAGACTAGCCTGACACGCCAGACTATATCATAAGAATGTATAGTCTGAAGACCACTGATAGACTGTACCTCAATGAAGGGGCGGGTGATTGCGTTGTCTTTCAAACTGCCTCTCCACGTAATAGGCTAGCGTTCCGGCCAGTGGTACCAGCTGGTATATCAAACTTTTCCCGTAGCCCGTCGGTAACACGGCAAAGACATCTTTTTCAGAACGAAAAACTTCAGTGCACTTTCTTGTTTCACTTTCAAAGAAAAAGACAAGTGCAATTCGTCCAAAACTAAAGCCAAAGACGATTCTGCTCTGGTTTGAGCAGGGCTGTCGTCATCGTACAAAGCCCGCCTTACCAGGATATCGTACGCCCACATACCGCGCTGTGATTGGTTATCCGCCGCCAGAGGAAGGATACAACGGGTTTCTATCAGTGGCCTGTAGACGTATCCTCTGTGCAAATTCAAATTTGCTACCACTAGGGGTACGTCTAGAGTTCTAGGCTAGTCATAGACCTTGATGCATAAGCAACTGGCTTCCAGCTATCTCCTTCTGCCTGCAGTAAGACAGCTCCAAGCCCGTCCTTCGCAGCATCTGTAGAAACCTTCAGTCTCTTGGTGGAATCATAATACGCAAGCACAGGGGCATTGGTCAATGTGGTCTTTAAAGCATTCCATTCTTGCTCATTTCTCGCTGTCCATTTAAACTCTTTGGAATCATGGAGTAGCTCCCTCAGTGCTGACGTTCTCACAGATAGGTTGGGTATAAACTTGCCAATAAAGTTGATCATTCCCATCACCCTGAGTACCCCTTTCTTGTCTGTGGGGCGTGGCATGCTTAAGATGGCTCATATTTTCCTTTCATCCCTTTGGCAGACAGCTTGTCTCCAAGGAATGTTATTTCTTGCACACCAAACTGACATTTTGCACGGTTTAATTTAAGTCCATTCTCACTCACCCTTTGAAGCACTTTCGTCAGTCTGTCGTTATGCTCCTGTAGGGTGGAGCCCCAGATCACCACATCATCAACATAGCAACGAACACCTTCCAGGCCCTCTAGCATGTTGTCCATTGCCCTATGGTAAATTTCCAATGCTGAGATTATGCCAAATGGCATCCTCAGAAAACGGTACCTACCAAAAGGCGTATTGAATGTGCAGTATTTTGAGGTCACATTGTCCAGTTTGATTTGCCAGAATCCCTGCGCTGCATCTAACTTGGAAAAGTATTTGGCGCCTGCCATCTCGCTTGCAATTTCCTCACGTTTCGGAATCTGGTAGTGCTCACGTTTTATGTTTTTGTTCAAATCTCCTGGGTCCATGCATATTCTACTGCATTACCCATCATTCTAACACACATACACACACACCTCTGCCAGTGAGATGAATTGTAAAAGTCACACACCAACAGAAATGTACCCCCAGAATAGTAAGCCCACAGGCCAGCAACATCATACACATGGGCACACACCCCCAACCATCTCTTCCTCACACACACACACCGAAACAAAATCATCGTATTAAACGTAAGGGAAATGAACATGCACATAAACACACACACAAGCACAAACTTTGACATGAGTGTAAGAGCCGCATGACTCCGGGCAAAGAGCCGCATGCGGCTCCTGAGCCACAGGTTGGCCACCCTTGTCCTAGGTGCATGGATCACTGGCGTTGCATCCTCTTTCAACTCAATTTTGTATGTGTATGGAAGGCATCCCAGTCCTTTGAAAACATCATGAAAACGCTGCACAATAGCATTAACTGTGCTTGCTTGTGCACTCACTGCTTTTGAGCAGTTGATGCTATAGATCAGGGCTATTCAATTGGCGGCCCGCGGGCCACATGCGGCCCGCACGCGGCCCAGATGCGGCCCGGACACGGCCCAGATACGGCCGACGTGATTCATCACCTTTGAAAATAAAATATCGCCAGCAGTCTCCAAAACTTAATATATATCTTATAATTTGCAGAATATTAAGAAATATATAATATGTCCCCAAACTACGTCAATTTAAGTGGCATTAATACATTAGGAAATATTTTTTAAGGTATTTTCCACTGTTCATTCTCTATGGCGATTCTAAGCAAGTACATGTAATTCCGGTTTTGGCCACCAGAGGATTTTGGCGCTATTGCGCAGCCTTCTTATTTATTTATTTTTTTAAGCCGGTTTGGTCTATTGATGCAGCATTTCCTCTTATGACAACTGTACTTACGTGTTATTTTAAATTTTTCTTTTAGCCTACCTGTTGGAGTGCAAAATAAGTTCTGTAACATTTACACTGTAAAAAGTTATTCATTGGATCAATGTAAAAAAATAGGTTAGAAATTCACAATAAAGATTTTACATTGACCTAATTTAAAAAACATCATTAAATTATCTTTTTTAGATTAGGTCAATGTAAAGTCTTTATTGTGAATTGCTAACCTATTTTTTATTTTTTTTTACATTGATCCAATGAATCACTTTTTACATTGTAGGGATGAATAATTCACTTCAAAAACAAAGTTATGGTATTAAAATATTCTATTCTGGTAATCTAAAAATGTAAATTCTGTAAATAAATACATTGTAGCTATTGTTAACATGCAAAGTTGCAAATATGCATTTTTGGTCAATGTGTTGCGATTTGATTATTTGAAAATAGTGGCCGCGGAAAGTTTGCGGCCCAGCTCAAGTTCTTGGATTCTAAATGTGGCCCCCTTGGAAAACTAATTGAATAGCCCTGCTATAGATTCTCTTCACTAAGTTCAGTGTCTTTGAGGTGACTCCACCAATTAGTGACTCCCGACTTTCAGGTACAACGGAGAACAGCACAATGTATTGCTTGTCCTTTACAGTCACTTTCAGTCTGCACTGACCTCTGCTTTCTATTTCTTTTCCATTGTAGTCTTTCAGTAGTACTGTTTTCTTGATTATTTTCGGCTTTTCTTTCATAGCATTAATTTCTGTCATGCTGATCAGATTTGCTTGTGCGCCTGTGTCTAACCTTAGTGCAACAAGAGCTCCATTTATCGGCAGTGACACAATCCAAGTGTCATCATCTGAGTGTCTATCATTTGGCTCTATGGCATGCCCTTTAGCACTGTCACATGACACCATGCCTACAAAGAAAGTCTCATTTAGGTCAGTCTCTTCAGCCTTACTGGTGTGGACTTCTCTTTATTTAGACATTGTTTGGCAAAATGATTCTTTCCATTCCATTTGGAGCATCTCTTGCCATAGGCAGGGCACTGCCTGGGCTCATGTTTGCCACCACACCGTTTGCAGCAGCCTGTTTGCCTTTGTGGATAATTACTTTTAGCTTTGTTTTTGACCACGGCCACTTTAGCACTATCATGTACCACAGAGACATTTTCATCAAATGACTTAGCATGCTGGCACAGTCTTTCTGCCTCCTCCAACGTCAGTTTAGCATCTCTTAGCAGCCTTTCCCTTATCCAGAAACAATTTGATCGCGAACCATGGAATCTTTTAGATCTCCAAAATCACATGACTGTGCTTTAAGCTTCAAATCAGTCACAAAGCAATCAAATGTCTCGCCTGGCTGTTGCATTCTTGAACGAAACACGTACCTTTCATAAACGATGTTTTTCTGTGGTGAGCAATATGCTTGAAACTTTTCAATCACGCCGTCATACTTCTCTTTGTCGGCAGCCGTCGCGAACTCAAATGTATTGAAGACTTCTATGGCTTGGGGACCAGCAACCGTGAGCAGCAGCGCAATCTTCCAGTCATGTAAAGCTCAAACTGTTGCTTGAAGCACCGCCAATTGCTGTCCACATTTCCTACCAGCTTCAGCCCCTCCGGTGGCCTCAACGTCTCCATCTCGAGTGGCTTAATGACTTTGCTCGACAAAACCGTTTACTCCTGGTACCATGTGTTGTTCATTGACTCCTCAATGAAACTGGTTTTGATAAACAAAGAGCTTGCGCTCAAACTTTATTTCTTCATGAAACAACCTCATGTTATCAACCTGAACTTCTTCAGTTCTATCTCAGCTAGCATCCCTGTGTCTCCTACCTAAGTAGGTCCCCCTGCTGGACATATTCATTATTACATATCAACACAGTAGCGTGACTGCGAGCCAACGTGGAGTCCATTGAATTGGGTATGTGTGCAACACCTATTAGTGTCCCTGTGCAACAATTAGCCAACCCAATTAGCTTACGTCACTGCGATTAATCAGCCAGCGTAACACAAAAGTAAATCAAAATGAACCCAAAATAAACTCCAAAGCATATTCAGATATTACAAAACATATAGAAAAATAATACAAATACCAAACAAAAATAACAAGAAATAAACTTGACCTTCTTGCAGTTACACCCCCAATGGAAACCCCAAAGTTACGCCCTTGGTGGAATCTGTAGGCCATAGAAAGTCAAAGTGAAATGAGCTCTAGTGGGGATACTGTGGGGTGTGTAGCTTGTGCATGTGTGAAGGGATGGGTGGGGGGGGGGTGATAGTAGGGGGGGGGGGGCACAATTACATATGACCCTAATGGGTGGGGTGGTGGGGTGTGTGTGTGTGTGTGTGTGTGGGGGGGGGGGGTCACATATGAAACTAATGGGTGGTGGTGGTGGTGGGGGGGGCACAATTACATATGACACTGATGGGTGGGGTGGTGGTGGTGGTGGTGGGGGGTCACAATGAAACTAATGGGTAGTGGTGGTGGGTGGGCACAACAACAATTACATATGACACTGATGGGTGTAATGGGTGGGTGGGGTGGTGATAGTGGTGGTGATTTACACACACACACACACACACACACACACACACACACACACACACACACACACACTCAGATAAGGTAATATATATGATTTCCAGTACATTTCTACATTTCAATCAATTGCCATGACTGGAAAAGCCACCTCTAAAGTTTCAGGTTTTCCAGGATGTGTGGGATCCCTGACACACACACACACACACACACACACACACACACACACACACCTCTCTCTCTCTCTCTCTCTCTCTCTCTCTCTCTCTCTTGTCATGGGTGGAGTGTCAAGTCGGATCACATCAGCAGGAGAGGGCCAGAGGACTTTACTGTAATGACACACACACACACACACACACACATCAGCAGGAGAGGGCAAGAGGACTTTACCGTAATGAGCAGTGAGGCCTAAGAACACAAACAACACTAAGTCTCTAGAACAAGCCTTTCAATGCTTCACTGAACACAAACAAAAAAAACACATTTTTCTATTTTTAAAATGTTTCATGACAGAAATATTAGTTATAATTCATTAAAAGAATGGTAACCAGTACCTACCAATTCCACAAGGCAATTGACAGGCCTTTGAGGTCTCCAAGTGTTAATAATATTAAAAATATGATGTCCAGATGTTTTATAATGTTTGCTATGGGGTAAAGGATATAAACAAATACCTAATAACTAAAAACTAATAAATTTAATAACTTTAAGAGAGGGACCACCAACCACACACACAGAAACACACACAGAACAATCAGATCATTTAAAGGAGCAACTAAGGTTGCGCGTACTCTCTCTCTCTCTCTCTCTCTCTCTCTCTCTGTGTGTAGGGGGATTGGGTGTATGTATGTTTAAGGTGAATCTGTGTGAGATAGTTTCAGAAGAGAGAGAAGAGGTTGGTGAGATCATGGCGAGACATGAAAAACTAGTATTATCTATTGGTTCAGTAATGAGTGTAATGAAGTGGGAGAAATAG
>JAODXP020000016.1:6063847-6073847 GCA_027497455.2 Sardinella longiceps | reverse complement strand
TGTCCACAATCACCTATTAGTGGGTTAAGACTGGCAGGGCGAACTAAAGGAAGATCTAAACAACTTGCAAAATTTTGCTCAGTATCAGCAGTAATAGGCAGCCTAGCGTGTGTGTGTGTGTGTGTGTGTGTGTGTGTGTGTGTGTGTGTGTGTGTGTGTTTTTGCTCACTATCAGCAGTAATAGGTAGCCTAGCTGTGTAGCGAAGACGATGTTTTCTGTACCCATGAGTGTCAAAGTTGTATTGTACCTCTGACAATATTTGAATCCTTTCTGTGATATAATTGGTGTGTTCAAATAAAGAATTCAAGTTTGTATGTGTGTGTGTGTGTGTGTGTGTGTGTGTGTGTGTGTGTGTGTGTGTGTGTGTGTGTGTGTGTGTGTGTGTGTGTGTGTGTGTGTCTGTGTGTGTGTGTGTGTGTGTGTGTGTGTGTGCGTGTGAGCAGGAGTCTGGTCTGGCGGTGTGGTTAGGTGGTCATCTCCAGCCCCTGGCCCAGATTCCCCCTGCGGCTGCAGTCATGCTGATCACCGCCTTCCTGGCCTCCTTCACCGAGTTCGCCAGCAACACCGCCACCATCATCATATTCCTGCCCGTCATCGCTGAGCTGGTACACACACACACACACACACACACACACACACACACACACACTCATCACCGCCTTCCTGGCCTCCTTCACCGAGTTCGCCAGCAACACCGCCACCATCATCATATTCCTGCCTGTCATCGCTGAGCTGGTACACACACACACACACACACACACACACACACACACACACACATCACCGCCTTCCTGGCCTCCTTCACCGAGTTCGCCAGCAACACCGCCACCATCATCATATTCCTGCCCGTCATCGCTGAGCTGGTACACACACACACACACACACACACACACACATCACCGCCTTCCTGGCCTCATTCACCGAGTTCGCCAGCAACACCGCCACCATCATCATATTCCTGCCCGTCATCGCTGAGCTGGTACACACACACACACACACACACACACACACACACACACACACACACACACACACACACACTCATCACCGCCTTCCTGGCCTCCTTCACCGAGTTCGCCAGCAACACCGCCACCATCATCATATTCCTGCCCGTCATCGCTGAGCTGGTACACACACACACACACACACACACACACACACACACACACACACACACACACACACACACACACACACACACACACACTCATCACCGCCTTCCTGGCCTCCTTCACCGAGTTCGCCAGCAACACCGCCACCATCATCATATTCCTGCCCGTCATCGCTGAGCTGGTACACACACACACACACACACACACACACACACACACACACACACACACACACTACCACCACACACACACACACACACCACCATCACCGCCTTCCTGGCCTCCTTCACCGAGTTCGCCAGCAACACACGCCACCATCATCATATTCCTGCCCATCATCGCTGAGCTGGTCACACACACCGAGTTCACACACACACACACACACACACACACACACACACACACACACACACACACAAACAGCTGCACAAACAGGCAGAGAATGCAGTGAAGCAGCCTAGATGAGGGGTCTCAGTGCTCATGTTTACAACACACACACACACACACTCACACACACACACACACACACACACACACACACACACACACACACACACACACACACACACTCACACACACACACACACACACACACACACACACACACACACACACACACACACACACACACACACACACACACACACACACACAAATGTGATCAGGGGTCTCAGTGCTTATGTTTATAGTCCCCTAAAACACTAGGAGGTATTGAGTGTTGGGATGAAGGTTAGGGTTACTCTTGGTCAACTCCGGATATCAAAAGAATGCCATCTGGCTGCCCCGCATAAGACAAACCAGACTCTTTTCTTATGGCGTTCCACGCAACAGAACACACACACGCATGTACACACACACACGCACACACACATAAACTGCTTGCACTGTATGTTCTCTGTGTGTAAATGTTTGTGTTTGTTGTGTGTTGTGTGTACTGTAAATGTTTGTCTTGTTTGTTTGTGTATGTAAATGTTGTTTGTGTTGTGTGTATGTAAATGTTGTGTATGTTGTGTGTTGTGTGTAAATGTTTGTCTTGTTTGTTGTGTGTATGTAAATGTTGTTTGTGTTTTGTGTATGTAAATGTTGTTTGTGTTGTGTGTATGTAAATGTTGTGTTTGTTGTGTGTTGTGTGTAAATGTTTGTCTTGTTTGTTTGTGTTGTGTGGTTGCTAGGCGCTGGGTGTGAATGTGAACCCGCTGTACTTCATGATCCCGGCCACAGTGGGGTGCTCTTTCGCCTTCATGCTACCCGTCTCCACTCCGCCAAACTCCATCGCCTTCGCCTCGGGACACCTGCAGGTCACTGACATGGTACGACCCCAAAACACACACACACACACACACACACACACACACACACACACACACACACACACACACACACACACAAAAACTCCATCGCCTTCGCATCGGGACACCTGCAGGTCACCGACATGGTACGACCCCAAACACACACACACACACACACACACACACACACACACACACACACACACACACACACACACACAATCTCCCCGTCTCCACCCCCCCAAAGTCCATCGCCTCCGGACACCTCATGGTCATCAACATGGTACAACCCAGGGCTCTGTGATCTATCTGCGAACACACACACACACACACACATCATACACATACAATGATGACACACACATGATATACATGGTATAACTCAGGACTCCATGGTTCACCCCCACACACATGGTATAACCCAGGACTCAATGGTTCACCCCCACACACATGGTATAATCCAGGACTGGTGATTCCCATCCTGGACTTTTACTGGACACTGATGAGTGCTGACATGTCCTCCCTCTCTATCTCTCTCTCTCCCTCTCCCTCCTCCTCTATCTGTCTCTCTCCCTCTCTCTCTCTCTCTCTCTCTCTCTCTCTCTCTCTCTCTCTCTCTCTCTCTCTCTCTCTCTCTCTCTCTCCCGTCTCTATCTGTCTCTCTCCCTCTCTCTCTCTCTCTCTCTCTCTCTCCCTCTCTCTCTCTCTGTCTCTCTCCCTCTCCCTCCCCCTCTATCTGTCTCTCTCCCTCTCCCTCTCTCTCTCTATCTGTCTCTCTCTCTCTCTCTCTCTCTCTCTCTCTCTCTCTCTCTCTCTATCCCCCCCCCCCCCATCTCTCAGGTGAGGACAGGTGTGGTGATGAATATTCTGGGGGTGCTGTGCGTTTCCTTGGCGATGAACACCTGGGGGAGGGTCATGTTTGATCTCAACTCCTACCCTGACTGGGCACGCCCTCTTAACGTCTCCACGGTAACGTCTGCCCTGCCCACCATGATCCCGTCCCTCAACGCCACTATCTAAATCCACCCAATCAGCAGCCGTGTTACAGGAGAACCCTCTGAAACCACCCAATCAGCAGCCGTGTTACAGGAGAAGCCTCTGAAACCACCCAATCAGCAGCCGTGTTACAGGAGAATCCTCTGAAACCACCCAATCAGCAGCCGTGTTACAGGAGGAGCCTCTGAAACCACCCAATCAGCAGCCGTGTTACAGGAGAACCCTCTGAAACCACCCAATCAGCAGCCGTGTTACAGGAGAATCCTCTGAAACCATCCAATCAGCAGCCGTGTTACAGGAGGGGCCTCTGAAACCAACCAATCAGCAGCCGTGTTACAGGAGGGGCCTCTGAGAGCACCAAACCAGATCTTCTGAAGCTAGCCGCTGTCTACCAGCGACGACTATCTCTCTGAAACTACCCTATCTAAATCCACCATCAGCAGCCGTGTTACAGGAGGGGCCTCTGAAACCAACCAATCAGCAGCCGTGTTACAGGAGAACCCTCTGAAACCATCCAATCAGCAGCCGTGTTACAGGAGGGGCCTCTGAGTGCACCAAATGAGATCTTCTGAAACTACCCAATCAGCAGCCGTGTTAAAGGAGGAGCCTCTGAAACTACCCAATCAGCTGTTGTGTTACAGGTGGAGCATCTGGAACCACCCAATAAGCTGCCCTGTTACAGGAGGAGCCTTCAAGACCATCATTGTAGCAGCTGTATTTGCAGGAGGACCGAGTAGAAGTAGTGTAGAATGTGTGTGTGTGTGTGTGTGTGTGTGTGTGTGTGACTGTGTGTTTTTATCTTGTGTTGCCTGCCAGTGTCTTACACACACACACTCTAACTCTAACCATGGGCCTTCCAGCTCTAACTCTCACCTGCTCTAAGGTGCCTCTCAAAGCTTCCTCCCCTACTGGCCTCCAATATGGAGTTTCAGCTTCAAAGTTAAAGTTGACTTAAGATCTTAAGTGCCTCTCAGATAGATAGATAGATAGATAGATAGATAGATAGATACTTTATTGATCCCCAAGAGGAAATTCATTCTCAGATGCCTTCTCGACTGGTGCTCAACAGTTCCTGTTTCATAACCAAATACTATCCATGAAAAATGTAGCGCACACTCAAGTCTCCTCATCTTAATTTACCAACGTTTCATCTGGCAGTAACTACGCTACATCACGCCTTATCACTGCCTCATGCCACAGCACATCACTCACTATTTTAGACCCTCCACCGCAAAAACAGATTCTTTGTTTCCGAGATATTTTGGAATGTTTGCACCAAAAGATTCGAATTTCATTCAGCATAGTTTGACAGTATAAAGCATTCACTTACACATTCTTAGTAAATTGTCACAAAATTCATACCTTAAAATGTTTTAAAAGCGTGTTAGTTGAGAAGATGTATTCATTTAGCATGGTGCTAGCTGTGATATTACAGAGCCCTATTGCTAAGGGATGTTACAGTAAGCTAACGCAAACAAGGCGGATGAACTTTCGTTATAGCCTAGGGAAAAAAAACTCAATATCCGAGGCTCTTTCCATTTCTGGGTACTAAAAAAACTACAACTTCCAGGCTGAGTTTGACTGAATGTGAGGGCATGTCCAGATAATTCCACTAGATGGCGCTAACATCCTGTGGTAATCAGAGCAGCTAAAAGCTAAGCTGGAAGCCAATAGAGTGGTGGAGCTACAATAACTGCAAGCTGAACAACAAGCTGTTGAGTGTTCAGTTGTGCATATAAACGCACAAGCCAAGTATTAACTGTGTGCTGATTTCTCTGCTTTGGGAATATATATTTATATGTATATCACACAGATGAGATACTGACAGCTACACATGATATGCATAGCTTAACGTTAGCAACTTTGCTTAGCCTACTCCACAGCAAATACAAAACCAGCCATTATGGATAGTTTGGTGTGATTCAAGCATAGCCCTGTTGCAATAGCAAGTTGACTGCCCTAGATAGTGGTTGGAGCTAAAGAATTTGGAACAACGTAGACCGAATACGAACACAAAAACGAACAAGCAGTTTACATTGAGCCAACGGATGTAATCGAAAGTTTCAAATGTAGTATGTTCCATTGACTCAATGTAATGTGCTCGATCCGTTTCGTGTTTGCATTCTATGCTGTTCCAAATTCTTTCATCCCCATCACACCCATCCGGGTCACAGTGTTCTTGAAGGATAGGTTTGTGAGGCTTTACACGTACTGCCGCTAGCCAGCTAGCCGAGCTAGTTAGCATCCGCTAGACTGGCCTGGCTGCCCTCAGAGCTAGTTAGCATCCGCTACACTGGCCTGGCTGCCCTCAGAGCTAGTTAGCATCCGCTACACTGGCCTGGCTGCCCTCAGAGCTAGTTAGCATCCGCTACACTGGCCTGGCTGCCCTCAGAGGGAAACCTCAATGCTGCTCATGTGGCCCTCCGCAGAAATGAGTTTGACACCCCTGCCTTACAGTCCGCTTCATGTTATATCCATGTTATATCCATGTTATTTGTATGTTCCATGATGTAGTCCAAAATTAGGGCTATTAATGTCATGATTGCAAGTTAGATCAGCAGATATCAGACTTTTTTAGTTAGACTGGTAGATGATAATAAATAGGTCAAAATGAGTTCATTTAGAGCATAATGTTCAGAATATATTATTGATTAATTCATATTATTGTTATAAGTATTGTATGACATCATATATTATTGATTAATCAATATTATTGTTTTAAGTATTGTATGACAGAATATATTATTGTCTTTTATAATAATGCAATAACTCCAGGGCCCAGCTCAGGCTGTACTGTAAAAGGTTGTCAGAGATACAGTAGCAATGCAATAGGCTGCAGTCTGTGTCCAAACTAACATTCGGGACTGCGGTCAGATGAAGAAAGTGAGGAACACTAACACCATACTGTGGTCAAATGTGAGATCTGGTCATGCAGTCTGTGTCCAAACTAACATACGGGAGATTTGATAATGCAGTTAGGTGATTGTAGGTGACAATGACAGATTTAAAAGTGTTTCATGGCAGTCCTGGATGAATATGTGCTAACCCCAGAGTGCCTCTCAAACTCTGCCTGCCACCTCCTCCTTCTGCTCTCTGCTGCCATCTCCTGGTGAAACTGGCACACAGCTGGTGCAGACGCACATAATATGTGTGTGTGTGTGTGTGTGTGTGTGTGTGTGTGTGTGTGTGTGTGTGTGAGCACTTCCTGGAAAATGTCTTTGCCTAACAGTAAACTAATAATACTATGATCATAGTGGAGGCTTATGTAGAGCGCTGTCATGTTATTTTCATTAGTAGAACGTGTAAAGAGAACACCAGTGTGTGTAAAGTGTGTAGAATGTTTGAACTGGTATTCTGACTGATTGTATCCTGCTGATTAATGAAGCATTTAACTAATTATAAGACTTTAATAAATACATGATTGTAATAAAAGATCTGAAAAGTGTACAGTTGTCATTTTAGTGCTGTCATTTTTGTGTTTTACTCCAAGAGCAAGTCCATGCGGCCCATATGCTCTTCAGAAAGCAAGTCCATGCGGCCCATATGCTCTTCAGAAAGCAAGTCCATGCGGCCCATATGCTCTTCAGAAAGCAAGTCCATGCGGCCCCATATGCTCTTCAGAAAGCAAGTCCATGCGGCCTATATGCTCTTTTGGGGCTCATATTGGGCTGACATAGGGCAGAGCAGTGACGCCCTACGGGCAGCCTTCAGAGCCCACCGCTCACTTTGGGCTGGCATAGGGCAGAGCAGTGACCCCCGCATCTTTGTATGCTCTATGTGTGTGTATGTGTGTGTCTGAATGTTGAAGGTACGGATGCACTGATCTGACTTTTTTAGTTATGATGCCGACTCCGATTCCAGTCTGATCTGAATAAGGAAGTAAGACAGAACTGACCCATGCTGACCTGTGTCTCACACACACACTCTGGTAAAGTGGCCTTGTGAAAGCAAAAGTGAAATAGAGATGTAAACACACACACACACACACACACACACACACACTGGTAAAGCATGAGTTGGTCATGTGTATCTCTGAATGTTGACACATGTCTGCCTCACACTGAATGAGTGTGTGTCTGCATCTCTGTGGTTAAGTGCAGTGTGTGTGTGTTACAGTAACACCCGTGCTCGCAGTGTGTGTGTGTGTGTGTGTGTTACAGTAACACCCGTGCTCGCAGTGTGTGTGTGTGTGTGTGTGTGTGTTACAGTAACACCCGTGCTCGCAGTGTGTGTGTGTGTGTGTGTGTGTGTGTTACAGTAACACCCGTGCTCGCAGTGTGTGTGTGTGTGTGTGTGTGTGTGTGTGTGTTACAGTAACACTCGTGCTCGCAGTGTGTGTGTGTGTGTGTTCACTCCTGTCCGCAACCAGAGAAAGAGAGAAATAGGCCTACATGCAGTCTTATACAGGAGCATTTAGATGGGTAAATAATGTGTTTATTTCAAAGACAAAGTAAACATTCTCCTCTAGACCCCACTGTCTCTCTTGCTCACACACACACACACACACACACACACACACACACACACACACACACACACACACACACACACACACACACACAGGGTCAGGTATGGTGTTGACCAGACAGTTAAACAGTTAAGAGGAGCTGACCTTGGCTGTAAACAACTCTCAACTCTAGTCAGTCATTACAAATGTTTATGTGTGTGTCTCTGTGTATGTCTAACTGTCTGTGTGTGTGTGTGTGTGTGTGTGTGTGTGTGTGTGTGTGTGCTCTGTGTATGTGTGTGTGTGTGTGTGTGTGTGTGTGTGTGTGTGTGCGCGTACTGTGTGTGTATGTGTGTTTGTGCATGTGTGTGTACATGTTTGTGTGTATTTTTATGTGTGTGTGCTTGTGCGTGTGTGTGCTTGTGCACGCGTGCTGTGTGTGTATGTGTGTGTGTGTGTGTGTGTGTGTGTGTGTGTGTGTGTGTGTGTGTGTGCTTGTGCATGTGAGGTGGGGAGGGCAATGGTGTCTGAGTCAGCAGCTCCGCTGTGGGAGTAAGGTACTTATAACACAGATTGTCCACACACACAAGTACACACACACACACACACACACATACTGTACATACACACAAACACACACACACATGCACACATATACACAGAAACACACACACACACAAATACAAAGGGAAACAGACACAAACATGTTCAGACACAAAATTTGAAATCACGGACTAAAGTTGTGTTTGGTTGGCGCTTTGGTTTGGCACACACACACACACACACGTACAAACACAAATCAGTGTTTTAGAAATGCATTCACACACACACACATACACGCCATTACACTTTCATAACTACTGACCAGGCTGCACACATATCGATGATGAAACACACTTTGGTCTAAACTCATCATCACCATAGTGTGTGTGTGTGTGTGTGTGTCATTGGATATGGCACGTGGTGAACTTGTAAATATGGCTTTGTGGTGAATTACGCAGTGAGAGAGAATGTGTGTGTGTGTGTGTGTGTGTGTGTGTTGGTCACACACTTGGAAAAGGGAAGTGGTTTATCCATGTGCACACCCCCACACACACACACACACACACAGTGCCCTGACCTAAACACACTGTAATGCTTGAGTCATCTGTTGGAGGCTCGGCTCATTGCCATATATGTCAAGGCCTGAGCACCCACAGGAGCTCTCAGCTGTTTCCTGTTCTCTGGGATTAGAGTAGCCAGCTTCACACACGCACACACACACACACACACACACACCACCCTGTCCCCAGTCCAGCATTTACAATTTAAACAACATATAAACATCCTTTACTGTTATAATTTAAACAACAACCTTTACAGTTGTAATTACGTAAAACATACTTAGCTGTTATAATTTAAACAACCTTTACGGTTATAATTTAAAGTAAAACATACTTTACTGTTATAATTTTAACAACATGTAAACATCCTTTTACTGGTTAATTTAAACAACATGGAAACAACATTTAGTGCTACAATTTAAACAACATGTCAACAACATTTACTGGTGTAAAATTTAAACAACATGGAAACAACATCAGTACTGATTTGTACTCAGTTTGATATTCTTTACATTGTGTTTCTGAGTATGTGATCTAATCTTATAATTTTTAATAAACATTTGATCACACAACAAACATGGAAACAACATTTACTGCTACAATTTAGACATTGTGAATATCCTTGACTGTTACAATTTAAACAACATAATTAACTATATCCATGAGAAATGAATTCAGTTTCATAGAAGCCTGCTATGCTCAATGCAAAACTGTATCACTCTCTCTCACACACACACACACACACACACACACACACACACAGAGAGAGAGAGAGAGAGAGAGAGACACACACACACACACACACACACTGCTCAGTCATCTTCAATCACTCAATAACACATGTCAAAGTGAATCACCTCCACCCTAATGTCCCCTCTGTGTGTGTGTGTGTGTGTGTGTGTGTGTGTGTGTGTTTGTGAGGGGTTTGAGACTTCCTCATGGTCATCTAGAACACAAGTCAGGGATGTTAGAGTGTGTGTTTGTGCAATTTTACTGTGTGTGTGTGTGTGTGTGAAAGACTTTTTGAACATAAAGTGAGATCTATGGGTGTC
>JAODXP020000016.1:6053847-6056347 GCA_027497455.2 Sardinella longiceps | reverse complement strand
ACATGTGTGTGTGTGTGTGTGTGTGTGTGTTGTGCAGGTGAACACATGTGTGTGTGTGTGTGTGCAGGTGAACATGTGTGTGCTTGTGTGGTGCATGTGTGTGTGTGTGTGTGTGTTGTGCAGGTGAACACATGTGTGTGTGTGTGTGTGTGTGTGTGTGTGTGTGTGTGTGTTGTGCAGGTGAACACATGTGTGTGTGTGTGTGTGTTGTGCAGGTGAACACATGTGTGTGTGTGTGTGTGTGTGTGTGTGTGTGTGTGTGTGTGTGTTGTGCAGGTGAACACATGTGTGTGTGTGTGTGTGTGTTGTGCAGGTGAACACATGTGTGTGTGTTGTGCAGGTGAACATGTGTGTGTGTGTGTGTGTGTGTGTGTGTGTGTGTGTTGTGCAGGTGAACACATGTGTGTGTGTGTGTGTGTGTGTGTGTGTTGTGCAGGTGTACGCACGTCGAGTGCGTCGGGCTGTTGCTGCCTCCTTCTACCCGTGCCATGAGGATCGCCGCACAGACTTCCTGTTCCAGAAGATTCTGTCCAAACAGACCGCAGATAAGACCGCCCTCTTCACCATAGCAACCGCAGCAGGGGACTATAACAGGAAAATGGGCCCTCCATCATGACCTTACGACCTTTGTATGTGTGTGTGTGTGTGTGTGTGTGTGTGTGTGTGTGTGTGTGTGTGTGTGTGTGTGTGTGACCATCATTGCCTCATGGGCAGCTGAGCAGGGTTAGTGTTGTCACCTTTGGGAGACCCAGACTGTTACTGTTACTACCTCCTGCTGGCCTGTTTCCCACTTTGTCTCGTGTGTGTGTGTGTTAGTAAATGACCTTAAATGACCTGCACTACATTGCCTCCCTGACTGCATTAATGATGTATAAACTATAAATAATAAATAATGGTGATTAACTTTAATTAAATGAGTTTATCCTTAAAATATAAATAATATCCATGATGATTAACATTAATTAAATGAGTTCATCCTTAAAAGCGTCTCCTCGCCTGGTCTCTCTTCATGTTGCTGAACCAAAAAGAGCTGTAGTTTCTGGGCCAGTTTCTGATATGGTGGAACTGGACCTTTGCCAACATAGCATCTTCAGTTCCAAAATAGTTTGTGTGTGTGTGTGTGTGTGTGTGTGTGTGTGTGTGTGTGTGTGTGTGTGTGTGTGTGCAAGCAAGCGACACAACCGTGTGTGACATTGGACCTATCTGCTCCTGCAATGGAGGTGGAGGGAGGACATTGAACTAGACAACCAAAGCCATCCATGGGTACCAGTGTTACTAAATATCTTTATATCTGCTGTTATAAACATACTTTAGTATCTGCTGTTATAAACATACCAGCGTTACTAAATAGCTTTATCATACCAGCGTTACTAAATATCTTTATCTGCTGTTATAAACGTACCAGCGTTACTAAATATCTTTATCTGGTGTTATAAACATACCAGCATTACTAAATATCTTTATCTGCTGTTATAAATATATCACTGTTGCTGTAAAGATCGCACACATTTAGGCCAGGGAAATATCTTTATCTGGTGTTATAAATATATCACTGTTGCTGTAAAGATCGCACACATTTAGGCCAGAGAAATATCTTTATCTGGTGTTCTTTGGTGTGACTGCTTGACATTAACATCCTAGCGTCACGTATTATATTGCTATCCAGAGGGGACAAGCAGGAACTGCTGTGCTTAAAATCCCAGGCCTCCAGCACAGTGATTAGAAGTGCTTAAAATCCCAGGCCAACTCAGTGGTTAGAACTGCTCCAGCACAGTGGTTAGAACTGTTCTTAAAGTTTTTACACCAGCAGCTAGCCACTGTGCTGAGGCTAGGTTACGAGATGAAATATCCACACACACACACACACACACACACACACACACACACACACACACACACACACAGTGGGGGGAAACAGGCTTCGGCTCCTTCAGCTGCTGTTCTCTTATGTCTCCACCAGATGGCAATCTCACACTGTTCAGCTCCTAACATTGCTTTTCAGAACAGCCCCAAAGTGAGTGTCCACACACACACACACACACACACACACACACACACACACACACACACACACACACACACACACACACACACACACACTCACACATGTATGACAACACAGTGCTGCTTACACAATGTTATTATTAAATGTATTTCACATATTTAACTGATTTAATCCCTGTAACAGTATGTGTACAGGGATTAAATCAGTGTACAGTATGTGTGTGTGTGTGTGTGTGTGTGTGTGTGTGTGTGTGTGTGTGTGTGTGTGTACAGTATGTGTGTGTGTCACGTCAATATGAAAGCACGCTGAAAACACATTCCTGTAACACACACACACACACACACACACACACACACACACACACACACACACACACACACACTCCGACCCTGCAGGGGGCAGTCAGTGCTTTAGACAGTAATAATCTAAACAACTCAAATTTCCTGTATCACTGCACCTGTAGACAAAGAAAAGTTTGGTCAGACAAAGGATTGG
>JAODXP020000016.1:6038847-6048847 GCA_027497455.2 Sardinella longiceps | reverse complement strand
TACTAAATTAAGTGATGTTTAGTTCAGTGTGTTCCTTTTCCACTAGCATGTGTGTATCTGATGTGTGGTGTGTGTGTGTGTTTCTAGGTCTGGTATTCGGTGTGTTCCATGTATCTGATGTGTGGTCAGGTTTTTAAAGGTCTGTTCAGTGTGTGTACGCTCGTGTGTGTGTGCTGTAACGTATCTGATGTGTGGTCTGGTGTGTGTGTTTTTACAAGTCTGGTGTGTGTGTGTGTACCGGTCTGGTGTATGTTCCACTAACGTGTGTGTGCTGTAACGTGTCTGATGTGTTTGTGTTCAGAGGACTGGTGTCAACAGTGAGTAAGAGGAGAGGAGAGGAGGAGAAGAGAAGAGAAGAGAAGAGGGGAGAAGGGAAGAGAAGAGAAGAGAAGAGAAGAGAAGAGAAGAGAAGAGAAGAGAAGAGAAGAGATTTACTCCTGAGGAAAGGAAAGGTGGAGAGGAGAGCGGGGGATCACTCGAGGAGAAGAGAAGAGAAGAGAGGGGGGGATCACTCCTGAGGAGGAAATAAAACAAGAGAAAAAGAGAGAGGGTGAATCGCTTCAGAGAAGAGGAGGGTGAGTTGAGTTGCTTTGGAGGAGAGCAGACATGGAGAGTGTTTCCTTCCCCCTCCATAACAGCTCCGTCAGCGCTGATCATCTGCAGCAGCTCCTCAATGCCACCAGCGCTGCCACCCAGTTCCCCAATACCAGCAGCTCTGTGACCCCCAATGGCAGCTCTAGTGCCCCCTGGCTGCAGACGATGGTCAATGCCTCCAGTGCTGTGAGTGGCACCGCTGTGCCCAGTCTGTTGCTGACGCCGCTGCTCGTCAACGCCAGTTCCACCTCCCTTCCCATGATGCCACTGCTCGTCAACGGCAACTCTAGCTCCGCCCCCTCCCTTCCCATGATGCCGCGGGCCAGTCTGGAGCTGCAGGTGGTTACCATGGTGCTGACGCTGCTGATCTGCGGGGTGGGCATCACGGGGAACATCATGGTGGTTCTGGTGGTGCTCCGCACGCGTCACATGCTCACCCCCACCAACTGCTACCTGGTGAGTCTGGCGCTGGCGGACCTGCTGGTTCTGCTGGCCGCGGGGCTGCCCAACCTGACGGAGGTGATCTCCTCCTGGGTGTACGGCTACTGGGGCTGCCTGCTCATCACCTACCTGCAGTACCTGGGCATCAACGTCTCGTCCGGCTCCATCACCGCCTTCACCGTCGAGCGCTACATCGCCATCTGCCACTCCATGCGGGCGCAGCTCATCTGCACGGTGGCGCGTGCTAAACGCATCATCGGCGGCCTCTGGTTGCTCACGGCGCTCTACTGCACCATGTGGTTTTTTCTCGTAGACGTCCAGGAGACGCTCTACGCCGACGGCGTCTCCGTTGCCTGCGGCTACCGCGTGTCACGCAACCTGTACACGCCCATCTACTTCCTGGACCTGGCGCTGTTCTACGTGGTTCCGCTGCTGCTGGCGCTGGTTCTGTACGGACTCATCGCACGAATTCTCTTCCTCAGCCCCCTCAGCGCCCACGGCAACAACGGCTCCGTCCACCAGGGCGGCGCCAGCACCACCGTACGCACCGGCGCTGGCAGCAACGCCGTACGCAGCAAGGGGGCCGTGTCCTCTAGGAAACAGGTGAGTGCGTGTGTGAGTGTGTGTGTGTGAGTGAGTGAGTGAGTGAGTGTGTGAGTGAGTGTATGTGTGTGTGAGTGAGTGTGTGTGTGAGTGAGTGTGTGACACCACCATACGCACCATAGGCAGCAATGCCAAACACACCAAGGGGGCCGTGTCGTCCAGGAAACGGGTGCGGGAAGGAGTGTGTGAGTGAGTGTGTGTGTGTGAATGTGTGAGTGAGTGAGAGAGTGAGATAGTGAATGAGTGTGTGAGTGAGTGAGTGAGTGAGAGAGTAAATGTGTGAGAGAGTGAGTGAGTGAGTGAGTGAGTGGCTGAGTGAGTGAGTATAAATGAGTGAGTCAGTGAGTGAGTGAGTGAATGAGTGAGTCAGTGAGTGAGTGAGTGAATGAGTGAGTGAGCACAAAGCAGGGTCATTGAATCGTTGAAACATTTCTAACAGCTGTGGTTGTATGTTAGTCGGAATGACATTAGTTACAACTTACATCTTAGCAACTACATCTTCGCAACTACATCGTTTCCAGATGCATCACAAGCATTCGGGGAGTATTTGGAAGCATTCACTGCAAAAAGCATGTCAACATAGCATTGCCAAAATGATATCATCACCAAAGTTAACTTGTTGATTAAACTAATGTCATATTCAACAGTTGTGGATAATATTCACTGACACATCTGTGTTTCAAATTTGTGTAAACTTTAAATAACAAGAGCAATATTAATACGATCGTCTTGAAAATGTTTATCAATGAAGATAGGAGCCAAGAGAGCTGGAGCTGAACTAATGACATCACATTTTTACAAATCTTTTAACGGGCCATTTGTAGCCTATTAGTGAAGGTTGATAAAGTGATCTAAATTATCTTTAGTTGTACTTTGGAAATTCTGCGGTGGCACTTGTTTTTAGAAATAACTTCTAACACTTCTACTGGGCTTCAACTTAGCTTTTCAAATGCAAATATTATGGCTGGACTACAACTGTCAGTGATATCAGTGTTTAAAATGAACATGATTCCTTCTTGTCTGGTGACATATTAGGGCCATTTTATGATTAATTGGAATACATTTCTTACACACTGCTCCTTTAACAACAACTCTTTTTGCTCTGCTTTTGGGAACGCATGTCAATTAATAATGTTTTAATCATGCAAGTCTAATAGATCGTTAATTGGTTAGCTCAATGTTTTAATCATGCAAGTCTAATAGATTGTTAATTGGTTAGCTCATTTTTGGGAACTGAGGCCTTGGTCTATGATTTCCCCGAGATTATTAACTCTTGGGCCTGAGTACGTTATGGTGGTGAGGTGACATGTCATTCAGCTGTTTAGGGCCAATCATTTTAACTTATTTTTAGTCAAAGTTTGAGTAGATAGTTATGCAGGTTTAAATGTCTTAGAGGCAGGCATCAAGTTTAGTTAGTAAACGGCTAATGCTCTACCTCACTCTGATATTGGCTAGCTGTGCTACAATAGTGTATGCTATCCTGTCTCGTGCTCTAGCTCTGCTAATGGTTAATTATCCGTGCAGCAATGGTGAATACTAGCCTGTCTAGTGCTGTATTTCACTCTACTGTTGCCTAGTTAGTGCTCTAGCTCTGCTGTTGGCTAGCCGTGTTGCTATGGTGTGTACTAGCCAGGATAGTGCTCTAGCTCTGCTGTTGGCTAGCCGTGTTGCTATGGTGTGTACTAGCCAGGATAGTGCTCTAGCTCTGCTGTTGGCTAGCCATGTTGCTATGGTGTGTACTAGCCAGGATAGTGCTCTAGCTCTGCTGTTGGCTAGCCATGCAGCAATGCTAGGCCTATATACTACTCTGGCTACAATGGTGTATATTAGCATGGCTAGTGCTTACTCTGCTGTTGTTAGGAGCTGTTGGCCCTGCATACACAGACAGCTAGCATTGCTAAGGTGAGCCATCATTAGACTGCATACACAGACAGCAGACAGCATTGCTAAAGTGAGCCATCATTAGACTGCATACACAGACAGATAGCATTGCTAAGGTGGGAGCATCTGCATACACAGACAGATAGCATTGCTAAGGTGGGAGTATCATTAGACTGCATACACAGACAGATAGCATTGCTAAGGTGGGAGCATCATTAGACTGCATACACAGACAGATAGCATTGCTAAGGTGGGAGTATCATTAGACTGCATACACAGACAGATAGCATTGCTAAGGTGGGAGTATCATTAGACTGCATACACAGACAGATAGCATTGCTAAGGTGGACGATTGTCTGAGTAGCTGATCAAAGGTCACGACATTTGCCATAAAAGAGCAGTTTGGGGGGTGGGGGTGGACTTTGGGGGGGGGGACTGTTGAACCTACAGGGGGCCCAGAGAACACTTATCAGCACTGACATTTACACTGACTTCTGCCAGTCACACACACACACACACACACTCACACACTCACACACACACACACACACACACACACACACACACACACACACACACAGATTAGAACATCAGCATGAAGCACCTGACTGAGCCACCAGGCACACACTCCTGTCCTGAGTCCACACACAGACAGCTCAAAGCTCAGCCAATCAGCTCAGAGCTCAGTCAGCCAATCAGCTCAAAGCTCAGTCAGCCAATCAGCTCAGAGTTCAGCCAATCAGATCAAAGCTCAGCCAATCAGCTCAAAGCTCAGCTAATCAGCTCAAAGATGAGCCAGCCATTTGTGTACAATATGTTTCCCCAGGTGACTGGCGGTGGTGGTGGTTCTGTTTGCGTTGCTATGGTTACCGTATCGGGCGCTGGTGGTGTGTGTGTGTGTGTGTGTGTGTGTGTGTGTAATATGTGTAATGTTTCCCCAGGTGACTAAGATGCTGGCAGTGGTGGTGGTCCTGTTTGCGTTGCTATGGTTACCGTATCGGGCGCTGGTGGTGGTGAACTCGCTGATGGCTCCGCCCTTCCTGGACAGCTGGTTCCTGCTCTTCTGCCGCACGTGTGTGTACGCCAACTCCGCCATCAACCCCGTCATCTACAACCTCATGTCACAGAAGTTCCGCTCCGCATTCCGCAAGCTCTGCCGTTGCCATGGAGACGCCACCGCCATGGGGGGAGGGGTCAGGGGAAGTCAAAAGCTGGCCAATCACAGCCCAGCGGTGTATTCCAGCGTGGCGAAGGATTCGTCTCTGGACAGCCCAGAGCGTCTGACGGAACACGAGGAGCTCATCCCCTACGCCACCGCCGCTGGCAAGAGAGACACACACACCCACACACACATTCCATACGCCGCTTCTGCCGCCGCCAAGAAAGTCACTTTCAGCCGTCAGGAAACAGAGCTGGACACCATGGCTATGTTCACCATTGCCTAATATGCACAAACCCACACACACATACACACGCTTACACACACATGCATATACACACCCAGACATTTGACACACCATGGCCATTTTCAGCATTGCCGAATACACACACAAACACACACAGCGTGCAGTGGGCCAACCCAACAATGTGATTGGTTGGTGGGCCAACCCAAGAATGTGATTGGTTGGTGGGACAATCCCAGTATTTGATTGGTTGGTGGAGTAACAGATATATATACAGTATGTGTGTGTGTGTGTGTGTGTGTAAAACTACACTGATGTTTCCAGCTGCAATGCTGTATAAAATATAGTCATGTAACGCTGGCATATACACTGATGTGTGTAGAATACGCAGTCATGACTGACATCTTATCTCCTCTGAAAGTGAATAATTGTAAAATACGATCTTTTTGAGCATTTTGTTTTATAAGAGACGTGTGAAGACTCAACTTGCTGCTGGTTTCTCTGCTGACTGACTGCAAGACCTTCTATAACTTATACAGTATGGACCAGCGCCTGACTGACTGCAAGACCTTCTATAACTTATACAGTACTGTATCTGATCATGTGTGGTACTGGATGAATGTCCTATGGGTGTGTGTGTGTGTGTGGGGGGGGGGTACTGAATGAATGTCCTATGTGTGTGTGTGTGGGTTATGGTAGCTGTTATTGACGAGTACTGTATCTGATCATGTGTGGGGTACTGGATGAATGTCCTATGGGTGTGTGTGTGTGTGTGTGGGGGGGGGGTCATGTGTGGGGTACTGGATGAATGTCCTATGGGTGTGTGTGTGTGTGTGTGTGTGTGTGGGTTATGGTAGCTGTTATTGACGAGTGGGCCATAATTCTCACCCCCAGATGATTATGTTTGTCAGCAGCGCTGGATATTGATCTGGACCGCTGTGTGCACTCCAACTGGGACTCAATAGCAGTGTGTGTGTGTGTGTGTGTGTGTGTGTGTGTGTGTGTGTGTGTGTGTGTTACACACGGGGAGAGTGTGCTTCAGCACAGCTGTAACGGGTGGAGAGGGGAACACTATTAAGGTGTAGGGAACAGGTGCCCACACACACACACACACACACACACACACACACACACATACATACATACACACACACGCACACACACACACACACACACACTCATACACACACAGAAAGCCTCCAGTCAGGGGGGCAATAATGAGCTGGCAGCAGGCAGGGAGATGCAGAATACATGCAGGGGTGTACAGTACACAGGCGTGTGTGTGTGTATGTGTGTGTGTGTGTGTGTGTGTGTGTGTGTATGGGGATTTTGATGGGCTATGATGAAGAGAAGAAGACTACAGGTGCTGCATGAGTTACTAAGAAATGGGGTAGGTGTGTGTGTGTGTGTGTGTGTGTGTGTGTTATGCTTTTCATAGGCTTTGTTATTAATTCTGACAGTCCGCCAACATTACTGAATTGAGTTGAGCTGTAAAAACAGACAGTGTTGTCGTTCCATTTCCTTGAGTATCTGTGACGAGGTCAAAGTTCATTGTGCTTTTGATAAGATCACTGGCTTGTTTATAAGCATGGGGCTGTGGTGACATCATTAAAGAACTGAAAACAAAAAATGGATTTAATAAATAAATGCCGTTCTGTAGCTTATACTATAAACCTAAGAGAGAGAGGGTTATGTGTCTCGTATGTGTGTGTGAGGATGATATGTGTCTCGTGTGTGTGTGTGTGTCGGGTGTGTGTGTATCCTGGTGTGGTGGAATTGGAAGCTATTGATACTAGTTCACATAGGCTAGTTGTAGATCAGAACACACACATTACGTCATTGTGAATTGCGTCAGTTTTATTTAGATGAAACCTCTTCTACAAACAGAAGGTGAATGTATCAAGTGTGTGTGTGTGTGTGTGTGTGTGTACTGTATGGTATGTGTGTGTGTGTGCTGTATGTGCTGCTGTCTTGTCAGTAGGTGAGGCTGTGTGTGTGTGTGTGTGTGTACTGTATGGTGTGTGTGTGTATGTGTGTGTGGCACAACGAGGAAGCAGGATGCTTTGCTTGTCTCCACTCTGGATTCTGCCTATCTTGGCGTCAGAAGTGGGGAAACTGTATGTGTGTGTGTGTGTGTCTGTGTGTGTGTGTGTGTGTGTGTGTGTGTGTGTGTGTGCCTGCTTCTAAAAGCTTTCATCCCCTTTGCGCAATACTATTAATAGACACCACAATGCAAAGTAGTGTATTTTTATATAGTTATGTGTGTGTGTGTGTGTGTGTGTGAGAGAGAGAGTGAGTGAGAGAGAGAGAGAGAGAGAGAGAGAGAGAGAGAGCAGTGAAGGTATACTGTATGTGTGTGTGTGTGTGTGTGTGTGTGTGTGAGAGAGAGAGAGAGAGAGAGAGAGAGAGAGAGAGCAGTGAAGGTATACTGTATGTGTATGTGTGTGTGTGTGTGTGTGTAGTGAGAGAGAGAGAGAGAGTGAGAGAGAGAGAGAGAGAGAGAGAGAGAGAGAGAGAGCAGTGAAGGTATACTGTATGTGTATGTGTGTGTGTGCAGGTAATGAATGTGGGCAAATGTGATTGTGTGCAAAGAATGCAGGTATGTGTGTGTGTGTGTGTGTATGTGTATGTGTGTGTGTGTGCGTGCGTGTGTGTGTGTGTGTGTGTGTGCGTGCGTGTGTGTGTGTATGTGTGTATGTGTATGTGTATGTGTGCAGGTAATGAATGTGGGCAAATGTGATTGTGTGCAAAGAATGCAGGTATGTGTGTGTGTGTGTGTGTATGTGTATGTGTATGTGTGTGTGTGTGCGTGCGTGTGTGTGTGTGTGTGTGTGTGCGTGCGTGTGTGTGTGCGTGCGTGTGTGTGTGTATGTGTGTATGTGTGTGTGTGTGTGCAGGTAATGAATGTGGGCAAATGTGATTGAGTGCAAAGAATGCAGGTATGCCTGTATTCCAGTGTGTGTGTGTGTGTGTGTGTGTGTGTGTGTGTGTGTGTGTGTGTGTGTGTGGACGACAGTTCGCCTCAGGGTCAGTATCTACCTATTCAGCACAGCAATCTTCTCAATTCCCTTCAGATCTGCATCTCTTCACAACTCCCATCTTTATCATATCACTCCTTCTTTACCATTATATCACTCTTCCATCTTTATCATATCACTCCTTCTTTATATCACTCTTCCATCTTTATCATATCACTCCTTCTTTATATCACTCTTCCATCTTTATCATATCACTCCTTCTTTGCCATGATATCACTCTTCCATCTTTATCATATCACTCCTTCTTTATCATTATATCACTCTTCCATCTTTATCATATCACTCCTTCTTTGCCATGATATCACTCTTCCATCTTTATCATATCACTCCTTCTTTACCATTATATCACTCTTCCATCTTTATCATATCACTCCATCTTTGCCATTATATCACTCTTCCATCTTTATCATATCACTCCTTCTTTGCCATGATATCACTCTTCCATCTTTATCATATCACTCCTTCTTTGCCATGATATCACTCTTCCATCTTTATCATATCACTCCATCTTTATCATTATATCACTCTTCCATCTTTATCATATCACTCCTTCTTTGCCATGCTATCACTCTTCCATCTTTATCATATCACTCCTTCTTTATATCACTCTTCCATCTTTATCATATCACTCCTTCTTTACCATATCACTCTTCCATCTTTATCATATCACTCCTTCTTTATATCACTCTTCCATCTTTATCATATCACTCCTTCTTTATATCACTCTTCCATCTTTATCATATCACTCCTTCTTTATATCACTCTTCCATCTTTATCATATCACTCCTTCTTTACCATTATATCACTCTTCCATCTTTATCATATCACTCCTTCTTTACCATTATATCACTCCTCCATCTTTATCATATCACTCCTTCTTTATATCACTCTTCCATCTTTATCATATCACTCCTTCTTTATCATTATATCACTCTTCCATCTTTATCATATCACTCCTTCTTTACCATTATATCACTCTTCCATCTTTATCATATCACTCCTTCTTTACCATTATATCACTCTTCCATCTTTATCATATCACTCCTTCTTTACCATTATATCACTCTTCCATCTTTATCATATCACTCCTTCTTTACCATTATATCACTCTTCCATCTTTATCATATCACTCCTTCTTTATATCACTCTTCCATCTTTATCATATCACTCCTTCTTTGCCATTATATCACTCTTCCATCTTTATCATATCACTCCTTCTTTGCCATTATATCACTCTTCCATCTTTATCATATCACTCCTTCTTTATATCACTCTTCCATCTTTATCATATCACTCCTTCTTTGCCATGATATCACTCTTCCTTTGCTCCTCTCATTCTGCCTCATGTCCTCCCTCTCTCCTCTCCTCCCTTTCTCTCCCTCTCTCCTCTCCCCCTCTCTCCTCTCCTCCCCCTCTCCTGCTTCTCTCCCTCTCTCCTGTCCTCCCCCTCTCTCCTGTCCTCCCTCTATCTATCTTTGGCTATATTCCATTAGAGTGAGTGATGGCTGGAGACACATTGCCAAGTTACAAACAATCTCCATGTCCAAAGTGTCTCATTGGTGTAGAAGGCAACTCAACTGAGTGCAGACCAAGAGAAGACCTAGAGAAGACAAATAGAAGATCAAGAAAAGATCAATAGAAGACCAAGAGGAAATCAAGAGGAGACCAATAGAAGGCCACGGCAGCAGGTAGGCTTCCTCCACTAGAAAAGCCTAACAAAAAGTTGTCTGTATACTTACTAAGTTCTCAATGCCTTGTTGTAAATGTCATGTCCCTCATATCCCCCATGAAGTGTGGGGCTGCTTTGATTAATGGTTTCAAAATGAGTGATTTATGGCACTTAGCGCTCTGGCCGATAGACCATCGCTTTACTAGCCTACAACTCTAGATGCACTCTAGCTGTAGAAAATTGAATTTGCTCAGTGAGTACGTCTAGAGACGAGCCATAGCTCAGACCTCCATTGAGTCTGAGTTGTTTCTGAGCTGTTTATGCTCTACGTTGTATTCAGATATCGTGGTGCTTAGCCAAACACACTGTTA
>JAODXP020000016.1:6026347-6036347 GCA_027497455.2 Sardinella longiceps | reverse complement strand
GTAGCCCTTCACCCGCGTCACACACACACAGAGACACACACACACACACACACACACACACACACACACACACACACACACAGAGAGAGAGAGAGAGAGAGAGAGAGAGAGAGAGAGAGAGAGAGAGAGAGAGAGAGAGAGAGCAGCAGAGGATTGATGTGCAGCATCTCAAATGAGCTTTACTTTCAAACAGACAACAAATGGGTCACACAGGTAGATAGCATAGTCACACACACACACACACACACACACACACACACACTCACACACACACACACACACACACACACACACTCACACACAGCCAGATAGCCGCATGGCTCTAATGCAGTTAGGGAACTATAAAACTATAGGCTGAGATGATTATTTAATTTCATTAAAATCAAATTAAATTAAATTAATGTAGTAGTCTATTAAACTATAGACTCAGATGATGTCCACTGATAAAGCAGCTGAACAACATGAAGTCTCAGAGCCTCCGGTACACATGTTTCCTACACACACACACACACACACACACACACACACACACCACACTTGCCTCCGCGTACACATGTTCCCACTGCATACACACACACCACACACACACACACTTGCCTCCGGTACACATGTTCCCTACACACACACACACACACACCACTCGCCGTCCAGTCCTCCGTGATCCCTGCATACAGATTCGAATTTGGTCTTCTGTTAAAGTGAAGGCTTGATAGCTACTGTAGCTTAGAACTCAAGATGTACCCTAGCGATAGCATATTGATTGATGTGCTCAGCGAGTATATCTAGCCTTTTTTGGGGGGGCTTTTTGCTTCTAATCGGATAGGACAGTATAGAGGTGGACAGGAAACCAGAGGGAGATGGTGTGGGATCAGTAAATGACCTTGTGTCGGACTCAAACCCGGGTCCACAGAGTAATGGTATAACGCCGCACCCGACATCAGTGGTGTTGAGCCAATCACAGCGTTCCTGGCTGCATTCAGACCATGAAGGTGTTTAGCCAATCACAATGCTCTATGTAGGCAGGGAGTCGTTGGGCAGGGCTTAGCATTTTTTTTTTAAATAAATCACCTTCTATGGCTCTGGTCTCACTGCTATCCAGAGGCAGTTTCATAGATTTCACCCCAAGGCTCTATCCATCGTTGCCAGACTATAGATTTTATGTTCTAGTGTGGCTTGGCAGGCTACTAGATATCGAGTGGAATGAAAGAATTTGGATTAACATAGACCGATAGCGAACGCAAATGCAAACAAGCACTTTACATTGAGTCAATGGATCATACAACGTTTTAAACCAAAAGTAAAATGTGAGGTGCCATTGATTCCATGTAAACTGCTTGTTCGCTTTTGCGTCCACATTTTGTAAATGCTCTTATTTCTTTGGTTCCACTCACTATCTAGTGCAGTCAGCAGGCTTGTGAAACGGGACTGTGCTTGAATGATCTCTGGTACACATAACATGTCCCCCCCAACCCCCCCCCCACACACACACACACACACACACACTGTGGGCTGTGCTTGAATGGGCTCTGGTACAAATGTCCCCCCCCCTTCTAAACCTCTGGTACACATAACATGCCCCCCCCCCCAGCTCGTCCTTCCCCCACACACACACACACTGTGGACTGTGCTTGAATGGACTCTGGTGCACAGTGGTCCATACAGCATACAATATAAAAACTGCCTATTTTGGCAGGAACTAGGCTACTCAGGAATCGATAAGATAATTGTAGGCGCCAGATGCCTACTTTATGTAAAAGAATTTATATTTAGTTTATTTTTGATATTTCATGCAAGATATTTAATTTCATGATGTGAGTAATTCATAATTTAAGAGTTGGTAATTTAAAAGGTTAAAAACATGGACAGGTTAAGTTGCACTTTAATGATGGAAATTAGGCTACTGCCACTTTAAGCACGTAGGTGCGATTGCAGCGCGAGGTGCCTGCTAGTTCATTAGAAAATTGACACGGCCTTAGGAGGCTGGAGTCTCACGGTTTTCTGACCGTGTATCTTGCTTAGCTACTGTGTGAGCATGTTAGCGTGGAATAAGTGAAATTAGATCCTTTAGAACCTTATATTTTAAGTTGGAACTCATTTTTGTATAATTTTTGGTTTGTAAAATAAAAGCACAAAACGTAGTTCAAGTGGAAGATTTATTTTTTGGATCCTGGAACACGCGTCAGCCACAAGACTCCTATCTCCTTAGTTTTTTGGAAATTGACCCTACAATAATCGATAAGTAATTGTATTGATAGGCAGAATTGATAATGACATTGATATTGATAAAATCTTATCAATACCCAACCCTGCTTTGAAATGTTGGAACTAGAGCAAAGTCTCTTCCAAAAGGGGCCTTTAACCCTCCACATGGAAAAATAAGGGAGAGACTTAAATATTGACATGGTTAAGAGAATACTAGAGTCTCAGAGTCTGTAACCATCCAGCAGCTGTGCCTTAATGAGGCCTGTGTGTGTGTGTGTGTGTGTGTGTGTGTGTGTATTGACATGGTTAAGAGAATACTAGAGTCTCAGAGTCTGTAACCATCCAGAGGTCTGAATGAGAAGGTGCTGTGTGTGTGTGTGTGTGTGTGTGTGTGTGTGTGTGTGTGTTATTGTCAGGGTTAGAGAATACTGAGCCAGAGTCTGTAACCATCCAGCAGCATGTGAATGATGAAGGTCTTCAGACAGTGATGTGTGAGATTGAGGTCTTCAGACAGTGATGTGTGAGATTGAGGTCATTTATAACAAGACTCGTTTAGGACAGGACATACACATAACATCAGAAGACTACTGCACATGTGCTATGCATGTGGAGCATAGAGCACCAACAGACAAAAGCAGAACCTAGGGCCTGGGACTAGTAGCCCAGAGGACACAGGCCTATGTACAGACAGACAGACACACATACATACACTGTACATATATTACATACAACCCACATAACTTGAAGACATTACCATCATGGAGTGATGGCACTGTACATACAGCCTAAAGACTGATTCAACAGAAGAATTGATTGATGTATGAAGGAATGTTAAAGTCTGTTGTGGTAAAAGGAGGGTGTTCTATACACTTGCAAATCATATCCTCAGACATTTTTTTTTAAGTACAAAGTTTATTTGCAGACACAAATTGTTTCATACAACTGCAAATCTCTATTACACATGTGATCTCTATTACACATCTTATGACAGGTACAACATATTTATTCCACTGATTGGATTCCATACGGGCCGCTCTACAGTTTATGAGTGTGTGTGTGTGTGTGTGTGTGTGTGTGTGTGTGTGTGTGTGTGCGCGTCATTGTCAGGGTCAGGTGGGTAAGCCTACCCACCTATCAGTGTTACAAAGTTAACCTGCAGCAGGTGTCTGAACTCTAACTGAGCTGCTCTACTCTAACTGCTGTCTTCACTGCTAAGATCCTCAGTGGAAGTGGTGAAAAGGTGTAAAAGTATGGAAACACTCTCTCAGTGAAAGTGTGTGTGAAAGTGTGTATGTGTGTGTTATTATCAGGGTCAGAGAATGAGAGTTTTCCTCTGTCCCAGTCCAGCTGCACTCTGATCCTCTGGGGTTTCTGCTCCACTGTGAGGTCAGTGTGGGGATGAGGTGGAGCATGTGCACTATATACAGCATTATAATACAACACATACCACAGTCCACTCATGGAGAGATAGTTTCCCTTCCTCTGGAGAGACTCTGTCATCACACCCAGGAACCAGTTATCATTCTCCCCAACCTCCACATCCCAGCAGTGAGTCCCTGAGTTAAAGCCCTCAGAGCCCAGGACACTGTTGTACTCATCAAATCTCTCTGGGTTATCAGGAAGCTGCTGTATCTCATCACCACGTCTCACACTGGTCAGATCCTCAGACAGGATGAGTTCTGGGTGTGCAGTGTTGGGATCCAGAGTGACAGGAGCTGCAGAGAGAAAGAACACACACATGAGCTGAACACTGAGTGATGTGTGTGTGATGAGGATGTGAATGATGGTCATTATTAATAGTGCTGTTACCAAGTGTAATGGCAGAGAGAAGTAGGAACAGTGAAATAGTCTTTAGTCATCAGTATGAAGGGATCCCAGCTGTGCAGGAGTTTTCTACTCTCTCTCCCTCCCTCCCTAAGTGCTGTGTGTGAGTGTGTGTGTGTGTGTGTGTGTGTGTGTGTGTGTGTGTGTGTGTGTGTGTGTGTGTGTGTGGTTGAAATTGAGGTTTACTGAGGGGTGTTTCTAATCCCATATTTGTAATACAAATCCAGTGTGTAGTGTGTGTTTTTAAACAGATATTTGTTCTGTTGTGTTTAGTTTGAGTTGCAGACAAAAAAAAGCTTTTAGTTGCTAATGTGCCCTAATCAGACATACAGTATGTGTGTGTCATCCTCTTGATCCTAGAATTGAGCATCTTTATTTCTTTGCAGGCTACTCACTGTACTGAACAATCTCCTGCATCTTCTCCCAGACTCTGAACTTCAGGTTGCCCAGGTGCTTTGCCACATTGATCAGAGCTCCTGAAACCCTCTCTGGATCCTGCAGTGTGCACTGGGCTCTGGAATAACATTCAGGAGTCAGTGCTGCTGTGGGTTTGGGTTCAGAACCACAGAGAAGAGAGAGACAGGAGGCAGATCACTCACCTTTCCACTGTAGTCTTGTAGTTCTGGAAAAGACCAAAGATTGTATATATAAAATATTCTATTCTCTGATATTGCATTGGAGTTTTTGTGTAAACCAAGGGCACAAACACAGAGAAATGTTGCTGTTGTTCAAAATAACCCTGTACATCTAAACTGGGTGTAAGGGTTTCACTCTCATGACTATCAGGGCTGATAACCGTCTAAGGACGACATCACTCCCCCCATATCAACTCCACACTCATCAAAGATCAACATGGCATGAAGGAGTAGAAAGACCTCACTACATATCAGACTCATGGAATTGGGTGTGGAACAATGGTCAGGATGGCATGGGTGCTATGGGCAGGTTAGCCCATTAAAACAGACAGTTTTATCATGACACTGCTGTAATCAGATTAAGGCCCTGTCCCATTTCTACCACTTCCCCTCGTTTTTAGCCCTAATACTCGGTTTAACACGTTCTCGTGCAAGTGTAGTGTGTTCCAATACTTTCCAGAACTAGGGTGTCTTTGGTATATTTTGCCCTCAACGGTGCCTTCCAGGCAGCGCTGCCTTCAAGGCACTAGTCCCCTCAGTTTAGGGTTAGGATGAGGATTGAGGGGGTTAGGATTAGGAATAGGGTTGAGGTAGTGCCTTTTAGGATGTGCTGCCTGGGAGGTGCCGTTGGGGGCAAAAAAACACCATTGAGCGAACTAGGGCTAGTTCGCTTTCAGCCCTTCAAATCGCCCCTTCAAATGGAAAGAGGTCAGGTGCAGACTTCAAACGAAGTGAAGATGAAATTACTCACGATTCTTTGCAAACTCAATCAGCTAAACATAAAGATTGCGTGTCGGTACACAACCTGTGTCCGAATGCACAATTTGTGTCCCAGTTTTGTCAGCTCTGGATAAGAACTTCAAAATATAGCTATACTATTGCAATTAAGCATGTATATACATTTTTAATGTCAGGATATCTTAGTTTGATGTTCATTCAGTTAAATTCCGCACTGCTGTGTTAAAACATGACTATTAAAAAGATTGGTAACACTTTGCGGTAAGGATACATGAATTTTCATGAATTCATGCATTAAATAATTCATGATAAATTCTTGATTCATGCATTACTTCATCTCTGAAAATCTAATGAGTTATCAGGAATTAATATGAATTCATTGTTTGTCATTAATGACCTCCTGCTGAAATAGCACATGATCTTAAGTATTAGTTACTCTGGGTACATCATCATGAGTCATGACTAATTAGCATGATCATGATGAATTCATCATGTTTGTGCCCACTCAACTAAAGTGATGGTTAAATTGGTAAAATTTAGTTGACATTTGGGATAGATATTATATAGGAACTAGGCCAAAGTAGGCTAAATAAGTACTTTTATTATATCAAATTATATCTAATTCTTTTGAACAAAAACATCATGATCATGTGTAATTAGTCATGACTCATGATGATGTACCCAGAGTAATTAATGCTTAAGATCATCTGCTATTTCAGCAGGTCATTAATGATAAGCAATGAATTCATGCTAATACCTGATGAGTCATTAGATATTCAGAGATGAAGTAATGCATGAATCACAAATGAATCATGAATGAAATCATGCATGAATTCATGATAATTCATGTACCTTTACCGCAAAGTGTTACCAAAAGATTGATATTTTCAAAGTGTGCAAATCTTTCAACAGAATTACAAGAGCATCTCACGTGGGTGATTTTCTCAATGATAATTTATAGATGACGGCTTTTGAACAATTCACCCCAGTTTAGAGCCTTATATCCCTTTGGTCTTAACGATAGACACGTAAAACAGGCGAAGGCATTTTTACACGAAGTGCTTTTACGCAAAGTCCCGTTTAGTAGGGGAAGACCTGCACTTCTCACCACGCAATCGAGGGTTGTCTCACTTTGGAGGGCAATCAAAAACAATGGGACTGGGCCTAACACACATGCAAATCTTTCTGTTACCTGCAGAAATGTGACATCATCAGCCTTCATCTCCTTTTCAATGGCTCTGATTGTGTCTGAAAGAGATGAGATCTCTCTGCTCATCTTCTCAATCTTCTCCTTCATCATCTGACTCTTCTGCTCCTCTTCCTCCCTCAGTGCAGCTATCCTGGCTGCCTCTTCATCTCGTAGAAACTGGTGAAGCTTCTCAAACTCCTCCTTGATCTGCTTCTCTGTGTTCTGCCTTTGAGTCTGGATAAATAAAAAAGTGTTCAGACAAACAGACAAACAATTGAAAGCATACATATTTCATCTCATACCTATAATAAAACATAGTCTGTAACCTTTCAAATATCAAATCTTTCTGTAGTAAATTGTATGCATTCACTCCCTTTGGAGAACTAATTTATATACACATTCCAAAACTGTGATGTGGTCTGACTTTGTGAGAGCTGTGTGCTGATTGGATGAGAGACAGCAGAGAGGAGGAGAGCTGTGTGCTGATTGGATGAGAGACAGCAGAGAGGAAGAGAGCTGTGTGCTGATTGGAGGAGAGACAGCAGAGTGGAGGAGAGGGAAGACTGTGAAGTGAGCGCCTCCTACTGGATATGGATATAAAGTGTGAGGGAGGAGTTTGAGATGGAGGCCCAGAGGAGATGATGACCAGTGACTTGACCACCACTACTGACCCTCCAACAGGAGACAACATGGACTCCTGGCCAGGGAAACGGTCATGTTAGACATGACAGTAGTCTTCATCACACTGACCTTAATGTACTCAGCTGTTTTATCACAGGTGACTTTAGCTTCCTCAAAGTCCTTCAGCTTCTCCTGTAGAGGCTGCAGTTTGGCCTTCAGCTCCTCCTGAAATGAATGGATCCCTGGTTCAGTGTCAAGCTCTGCTTAAGAGTCATTAAACCATCAATGATCAAACGGAGAGCTGAGCTGGGGGTTAGCCCAGCACTGACAAGGGGGCCCAGAGAAATTTTTAATATTAAAATCAATATTTGAGGGGCCCCAAATTATTATTCTACTGACAGTGACATCTACAGTAGAAAATGTGACCATGCAAGACTGTAGAAAGGCACACAAGAGAATAATGCTTTACAGAAAGCTCAGGCCTACCTTGATCTCTGCTGCTGCTTCATCAATGGGACTGAAGTTGTGATTTTTGTGTAATTTTGAGTCTCGACACACCAGACACACAAGCTGCTTGTCATTCTGACAGAAGAGCTCAAGTTTTCTCCTGTGCTGTTTGCAGAGTATCATGTAGTCTGCCCTCTCTCTTCCAAGACAGTTTCAGACAGAGCCTCACACAGGTTCCTTAATGCCAGATTTGGGTGATATTAAGCTAATAGATGATCTCTTCCTGCAGAGTGGACATTCCTTTAGATCCTTTAGATTTCCAGCACTTCTCCAGACAGTCTCTACAGAAACTGTGACTGCAGGAGGTCAGGATAACAGGATCCTTGTAGATCTCAGTGCACACAGGACAAGATGTTTCATCCTCCAACTTTGAAGCCATTTCCAAGACTAGAGTCTAAGACCACACGTTGTCACAAGCTTCCCTCTCGTAATGGCTGCTGGACAAACTTTACTTTCACTTTCACAGCTTTGGTAAATCTACCGTCTCTACTGAGTCATTGTGCTTCTTCTATGCAAATCTCCCAGAAACCCAACATTCTCTCCAACATTATTAACACAACCCATCTGAATATGACTCCATGTTTCCCCTCATTTCTCACATACCACAGTAGTTGTTCAGCTGGAGTGTTGAACAGGGCAGCCTTCTGTCACTGAGCTTCACTTCCTTCTTCAGGACAGGGGAGTCAGAGGGAGGGACCAAGATAAGCTGAGAGCTGATTGGCCAATGAGCACATTCCATCACAGAAGCAGCACCTATAAGAACTGTCTGACCTCTAGATTGAAGTTCAAAGTTCTAGGAGGAGTGAACTCTAAGGCCCTGTCCCATTTCTACCACTTCCACTCGATAGATATATTACTGTATTGCAAGTAAGCATGTTTATACTTGTAGCCAGTGGTTATAGTGGGATTTGATAGATATATTACTGTATTGCAATTAAGCATGTTTATACTTGTAGCCAGTGGTTATAGTGGGATTTGATAGATATATTACTGTATTGCAAGTAAGCATGTTTATACTTGTAGCCAGTGGTTATAGTGGGATTTGATAGATATATTACTGTATTGCAAGTAAGCATGTTTATACTTGTAGCCAGTGGTTATAGTGGGATTTGATAGATATATTACTGTATTGCAAGTAAGCATGTTTATACTTGTAGCCAGTGGTTATAGTGGGATTTGATAGATATATTACTGTATTGCAAGTAAGCATGTTTATACTTGTAGCCAGTGGTTATAGTGGGATTTGATAGATATATTACTGTATTGCAAGTAAGCATGTTTATACTTGTAGCCAGTGGTTATAGTGGGATTTGATAGATATATTACTGTATTGCAAGTAAGCATGTTTATACTTGTAGCCAGTGGTTATAGTGGGATTTGATAGATATATTACTGTATTGCAATTAAGCATGTTTATACTTGTAGCCAGTGGTTAAAGTGGGATTTGATAGATATATTACTGTATTGCAAGTAAGCATGTTTATACTTGTAGCCAGTGGTTATAGTGGGATTTGATAGATATATTACTGTATTGCAATTAAGCATGTTTATACTTGTAGCCAGTGGTTATAGTGGGATTTGATAGATATATTACTGTATTGCAATTAAGCATGTTTATACTTGTAGCCAGTGGTTATAGTGGGATTTGGCAGGAGGGGGAACTCTCGTATTTTGTGTCTGCACAAGCAAAGAAAAATGTAAAGGAGAAGAATAGGATGATATTGTTCATTAATCTGAGGTGCCAGTACTGCGTACCCCCGCGTACCCCCCCAGCCCCCCACTTTAACCCCTGCTTGTAGCTCTAGTAGGGGGTCATGGAAATTCTACTTTTTGGTCAAGGAAACTAAGTCATGGAAAAAGCAGGGAATTTTCAGTCTGATTTGGTGTGGGAACTCTGGAGGGAACTCTGAAACGCCTGTTTGAGGCTAATAGCTGATATTCTTGGGGAAGAATGTGTGTGATGTCAGTAGAGATGCATGTGGCCAATCGGAGCATACTCTTCTTGTGAGCTTCCTGGAATAGGTTTGCTACAGGCAGCACAATGATCTCAGAACAGATTTTGATTTGGTGCTGGACCTAAGCTTTATCTTTTCTGAGAGTTGAGGAAAGAGTTGAGTTGCCTCCTTGGCCATTGACTGACTTGACTGCAAAATATCATGCAGTGAAAGGCTAATAGATGCCAGCTCACAACTGTCTCTGACAATCCACTAACACCCAACCATCTCTCAAAGTTTTTGGTGAGGACCAATTTAGGGACATTGAATGGAGGGCCGCCAAAGGGGCG
>JAODXP020000016.1:5977962-5990462 GCA_027497455.2 Sardinella longiceps | reverse complement strand
TATCATGAGTTGTTTCCAGCATTACAATTCCACACATACAAACACACACACACACACACACACACATACTCAGGGGCATCAAACTAGGTGTTAGTGGCCAAATTGCTGTTTTAAACCAGTTTAGGCTCAAATTAACTTTTTTGATACTATAATGACGCTTAAACATTTAAAACGAAGCATTAGCCGGGTTTACATTGACAATTCTAATAGGAATAGAAATGGAATACCTGCTTAATCAGAATAGAAATCATCCATGTATACACCCTGATCGGAAAGATTTACTGATCCGAATAAAATTCTAGTCGGAATAGAAGGGGTGGTTTATTCTATTCCGGTTGCCTTTGAACAATCATGTAAACGCTTGAACGGAATAAACTTTTAAAGAGCATGGTCACTGTTCAGCTTTCTACAGAAACAAGAAGTAAACCTGTATTTCACGAAAATAAAAGTTTCTGATTACTATTTCACTGCAGCTGTGATCATCCAGAAAATTTACAATAGCGAGTAACTACGGATAACTTGGGGACTATGTGGGCTGGTGACAGCATTACCTAGGTAACAACAACGTTAGTTCGCTGATACAACTGCAGTTTTCTGCTCACCTCATCCAAAATTCACCTACTTCAGTGTGATGAGTTACCAGCAGTTGGTTACCTCCTAGCCGCACAGAAAAGACGTCTTTGATTACTATTTTGAGGTGATTATTTTTTAAAAACAGGCTAAATGTGCTCTTACATGAACAACGTAACGTCTGATCAGAATAGAATCATTCTGCATGTACACACGTTTCAATCAGATTTGTTTATTCAGAATAGAACAATCTGATTAGAAATGCCCATGTAACCGGTAGCCACAACTAGTAAGCAGTGTTTTCTGCCCTGCACAAACATATCAAAGCTCCCCAGCAAATGATCAAAACTTTTATAATTTTGCTTTACTTTCAGTTCATATCCCATAGAAATTCTCCTTGAACCTGCAATAGACACTTTAATCTTAATCGCTATGGAGAACGCTGAACAACAACAAATACAGCAGTGAGTGAAATAAACACACAAATGATTGGTGTGAATGGAATGGATCATGATTTATTCAACTGACTTTGGTCTAATTTCACTGAATATTCACACAATATCATATTTATGCTTCCTTTCAGTCGTGATATGACACCTCTGAACATTGAACACACAGCTTTGAATGTTGATATCCCATACAATAAGACATATTTTGTTTGGATTGGGTTTTTTCCTGTAGGATTTCCCCAACATTGTCTTCTATTCTTACTGTACACACACACACACACACACACACACACACACACACACACACACACACACACACACACACACACACACGCATACATATCATCTCAGCTCTACTCTTACTGAGTCCTTCACTGCTAACATCTTCACAGGGGGAAAGTGGAGAAAGTCCAGAAGAGTCTAAACAGGTCATAAGTTATAACTAGTAAATGGTAGAGATGTGTTTTACCATGAGGACTCTGTATTGTTATCATCCATGGGAACACAGAGGCTGGGTGAGCTCTAACTGGGAGGAGTCAGAGTCACACTACATTTCACTGGGAGAATCCTGAGAGGAGAGAGATTTGACCAAGTCCAAAAGAATGGAATTACTCTGTCAGTGAAAGTGTGTGTGAAGGTGTGTATGTGTGTGTTATTATCAGGGTCAGAGAATGAGAGTTTTCCTCTGTTCCAGTCCAGCTGCACTCTGATCCTCTGGTGTTTCTGCTTCACTGAGAGAGATTTGTCGGGATGAGGTGAAGCACATGCACTATATACAGTATTATAATACCTCACAAGCCACAGTCCACTCATGGAGTATATGTATCCCTTCCTCTGGTGAGACTCTGTCATCACACCCAGCAACCAGTTATCATTCTCTCCTACCTCCACATCCCAAAAGTGAGTCCCTGAGTTGAAACCCTCAGAGCCCAGGACACTGATATAGCAATCAAATCTCTCTGGGTTATCAGGAAGCTGCCGTCTCTCAGTATTGTATTTAACACTGGTCAGATCCTCAGACAGGATGAGATTTGGGTATGCAGTGTTGGGATCCAGAGTCACAGGAGTATACTGAACAATCTCCTGCATCTTCTCCCAGACTCTGAACTTCAGGTTACCCAGGTGTGTTGCTACATTGATCAGAGCTCCTGAAACCATCTCTGGATCCTGCAGTGTGCACTGGACTCTTTCCACTGTGCTCTTGTAGTTCTGCAGGAATGTGATGTCATCAGCTGCCATCTTCTCTTCTATGGCTCTGATTGTGTCTGAAAGAGATGAGATCTCTCTGCTCATCTTCTCAATCTTCTCCTTCATCATATGACTCTTCTGCTCCTTTTCCTCCCTCAGTGCAGCTATCCTGGCTGCCTCTTCATCTCGTAGAAATTGGTGAAGTTTCTCAAATCCCTCTTTGATCTGCCTCTCTGTGTTCTGGGCCTGGACTTTAATATGAGCTGCTGTTTGGTCACAGATGAGTTTAACTTTTTTAAAGGTCTTCATTTTATCCTTTAAGAGCTGCAGTTTGGTCTTGAGTTCCTCCTTATGGTCCTGTGCAGCTTCATCTATGGGATTGAAGGTGTGGTTTTTATGTTTCTTTGAGGTCTGACACACTACACACACAGGCTGGTTATCCTCCAGACAGAATAGCTTGAATTTCTCTCTGTGCAGACTGCAGAGCACCTCAGACCCTGCTGAAGCTCTCTGACTTTTCTCCTGTAAGAAGGTCTCACACAGGTTCCTTAGAGCCAGATTGGGCTGAAATATCTCTTTTGAGCACTTTCTCCTGCAGTAGGGACATTCTCTGGATCCTTTGCTCTCCCAGAACTGCTGCAGACAGGCTTTACACACACTGTGAGCGCAGGTTAAAATAACAGGATCCTTGTAGATTTCACAGCATACCGGACAGGTGAGATCCTCTTCCATTCTAGAAGCCATGTTGTCGTGCCAGTAAACTCACTCCTCTGTGCAGTCTGGTTCAGCAGTTTCACTTTCAGCAGTGGAGTTGAGTCAGCCAGCCCCAAACACCCAAGCTGTTTCACACTTTAATCCACACGACTCTTAGCTCCTCTAGCTTCAGTTTGAACCTAAACTGTGTCCCTCAGTCTAAATAATGTTACTTAGAGGCATCTGATCAAAGCGGCACATATGAGCGTGTCTAGTGGAGGACAGAAAGTGTCTGTCTAGCGGAGGACAGAGAATCAACCCCTCTGATTCACTTCCTGCCTCTGCTCCTAGTGCATGTCACCAGTTCCTTGTTTACGGCTGCTCTAAGGGTGTTCAGGTCCAAGGTCCAGTGGTGGGTGTGAACAGTTTCTTTCGGAGAATCAGAGACTGACCATAGATCAAGTTTATAAAGTTTATGACAGATTCTTGACAACGTCATGTCATAGTTAATGTCAGTGTCATGTCAGTCTTATGACGGTACCTTCAAATAAAGTTTTTCCCAAATCGCTACTTTTCCCTTTTCTCTGAAATGTACCCTTCTTGGAACCCTTGGAAACGGTGTTTGTAATCTCCCCTGATAGAAAACATGACTTGGCCTATCATTACCAATAGGAGCTCAGCTTCACTCTTAACTGCTCCGTGGTGCTGTTCTCATAAGGCTCTGTGAGCTGTTTTCTTTGCCCATTGATGATGCACACATTAGAGCTTAGATCGGGCCCAAAAATTTGAGCCCGACCCTACCGAAGACCGATCATTTTCTGCCCAAGCCCGGCCCGGCCCGAGAGATAGTGTGTGATAATGAGCCCGAGACCGATTTAAACCCGACATGTTAAATAGGCCTAATAATGTTCTACTTTTGTAACTGCATGTTCAACAACAATTCTGGATTGATTTACAGACATTTGTTCATCATATTCTTGAAGCATATTGCCTGTTGACAAGACTTCATGTCTGTGTTGAGGTCCACGTCTTTCTGTCATATACGGGCTTGCGCTGACACACAGCTGCTCTGCGCACCTCTCATCTCATTCACTGAGATTAGATAGGCTGCTCATTCATTCATTAGACCGTCATGCTGGCAAATCCACGAACAACAAAAACCTTAACCAGAAGTTTTCTGGCAATAGACGGAGGTTATAATGCGTTGGGTTTGACAAAAAATGCGGCAACGTTTACCTTTATTGTATTCAGAAACACCGTAATTTCTCCAAATGTATCCACTTTCACTTTCGGTTCCCACACGAAAGAAGCACGATTTTACTGTCGACAAACAAACTTGATGTTTCCTTATGCTTTCCACTGGACTGGGTTAATTTCATTTTATTTTTCCCCCCCATCACATTAGAAGCCTTATATTAGCCTATGTTATATGACTGATGTAGCCGACAGATAGCCTGACATAGCCCGCCCATAATACGAATGTTCATCCGTATCCATGAATACGGATGAACAGCAGTATTATGGTCGGGCTATGTCAGGCTAGCCGACAGAGCGCAACAGACCGGTGCTGCTCAACGCTGCGCAGAGCTGTCCAAACTTTTTCTTTTTTTCTATTAATCACCTTTGGCTTAGATAACATTTTTTACTGAGTTACTTAACCATAATACATACAACTTTATTGGGTGTCACACTATAACGTCATAGGCTAAATAAATAAAATAAAACAAAAATTATTCTATTTATGGAACATTGATAACGAGCCCGGCCCGGCCCGAGCCCGATAGAGTGACGGCAAATGTCAGCCCGAGCCCGGCCCAAGTTCGGGTAGGGCTCGGGCCGGGCTCGGGCTCGGGCAGAGAATCTAACCTCTAGCACACATGCACTGGATGCATGTGAACTCACATTGCGTGTGTTTGTGTGTGGACACACGGTAGTTTACAGCTAACTAGCTAACTCACATATCTCATACAAAGGGTTGGTCTTGGACCACTATTTATCATTTTGTGATTAAATGAGATTGAAAAAGAAATGCAAGATTTTATTGTTATAAAATTGGTAACAGTAATAAAATTGGACTGGCAACGAAAGTGTCAAACTCCAACACAAAAGTGCAATTGTATTGAAGGTGTAATGGGCCGCCAGTGGTGTCATTGTGTGCAGATGTCGACCGTATTGACGGTGTGTGAGGAAAAGAGTGCCGCCATTAGATATAGTAGGGGAAGTTATATGAAAAATCATTACGCGGTGGATAGAAGCATGAAATTTGGAATATATGTCCCTTAGGTGATCCCATAGGCGTTCTCCTTTAACAGAGGAGAATAGACACTTTAATTTTAATGGCAATGGAGAACGCTGAACAACAGAAAATACAGCAGTGAGTGAAATGAAAACACAAATTAATCGCATGAATGGAATGGACATTAACACATAGCTTTGAATGTTGATATCCACAATAAGACACTTTGTTTGGCTTTGGTTTACTCCTAGAGGATTTGCCCATCATTGTGTTCTATTCTTACCTCTTCTCTCTTACACACACACACACACACACACACACACACACACACACACACACACACACACACACACCTCTCAGTGTCAGTCTGATCTCTAACTGTGCTGCTCTACTCCGCTAACATCCTCAGAGGAGGAAAGTGGAGAAAGTCCAGAAGAATGGAAACAGATTATGAGCACTAACTAGTAAATGGTAGAGATGTATGTTACTATCAGGGCTTTGGATTCTTATCATCCATGGGAACACAGAGGCTGGGTGAGCTCTATCTGGGATGAGTCAGAGTCACACTAGATTTTACTGGGAGAATCCTGAGAGGAGAGAGATTGGACTCACTCAAAAAGAATGGGAACACTCTCTCGGTGAAGCTGTGCGTGAAAGTGTGTATGTGTATGTCATTATCAGGGTCAGAGAATGAGAGTTTTCCTCTGTCCCAGTCCAGCTGCACTCTGATCCTCTGGAGTTTCTGCTTCACTGAGAGAGACTGGACTGGACTGACTTTCAATCCGCTTTGCCCTTTCAAATCTCTACTTTTCCCTTTTCTCTGAAATATGCCCTTCTTGGAACCCTCAGATCTCCAAGTGTTTGTAATCTCATCTAATCAAAGATCCGCTTGAATCCTTTCTGATCTAATGGTCTTATTTCACACCTGAACATTCCGACATTCCATGGTAGTAAACTGGATTGCATTGAATTTATCCCTTTTTCTTAAAAAGAATAATAACATTCTGAACATGTCTAAATTCTCTTTCTTGCAAATAATGCATATGAGAACCCCACAAATTGGGAACCAAGCGTGAAATAAGCCCAAATTGCCCACTCAGCTATGAACTTCCCCATGGTGCTGGTACTGTAAGCAGCCTCACTGGCATAAGGACTTGTTGCTGCTGGTGGAGATTCAGGCGCGTAACTACCGCAGGTTCAGCGGGTGCGGCCGCACCAGGGCCCGTGGCCTTGCAGGGCCCGTCCGTCGCCACCTCTGAAGAGATCAACGTTTCTATCTGAACACTTCAGATACGTACTGGCCCCTTGAAAGAAGCAGTGAGCCCCTCTATGTAACAGCGTTCGCCTGAACATAAATTACTTGCATTTAAACAATGTCGAAGAGAGACACGCGGATGTTTAGCTTTACGTAATGAAGTGACCACTAGGATCATATAGGCGTAATTTACCCTGAATCTCACTTCATGGTGACACCTGAAATATTGTCCAACTTAATAGGGCAATGTAAACTATAGGCAAATGTGTATAAATTATTAACAACATATAGAGATAATAATCAGCGAAGTGAACAACAACGTGTATTTTGGTAGTCTAATTTGCTTTAGGCTACTAGGGATTGTGGGATAGCCTGCGGTAGCCTAATGAACCTGCAGAGTTGATAGCTATGAGTCGAAATATAAACAGAAGGGGTTTTCATAAAAAATCTGATCCCAACATGTATAGCAGGATATCTGTAACGTAAAATATTATTTGAGGTGGCATCTCTCGTTTAGGCTAAATGAAGGCCAGTTTCAGTCACTAAAAATGGCTGGGCTATTTTTGAAAAGTTTACTATTTGCAGCAGTTAGACGGTAACGTTAGTGAAGGGTTTTTTTTTTCCTAATATGGATGAGTGGAGAGTTTTCATACGTGGAAAAGAAGAATCGAGATAGAGACAATTTTACTTAAAATCAGACGAGGACTGCTCAAAAGTAAGTTAAGAGTTTTGTGCATGGTGCGCCGTCACCAATGTTTCTCCTCTTTATTTAGGCTAATGAATGAATGGTGCGCTCGCTGTCATCAATTTGTGTCTTTGGTGTGGTAACGTTAACGTTATGATTAGGGATAGGCCGTTAACGTTACTTGTGTTTCATCATTTTCTCTGGCATTCGTGGACATTGTGCTTAGGGGGACCACCTTGATTATCTTGCTTGAGCAGCACGGGGCAAGAGAGACTCAGCACTAACGTTAACATTTGTGCATTTAGCAGAGGCTTTTTATCCAAAGCAAGGGTGAAGTGCAAGAGGGTGATCTTGTGCATAGTTGGCAACATTTGTCATTTATGTGTACATTGAGTCCGTTTTGACGTTTGATGCAGATGATGAGTAATAGCCTACATGTAAGCTAGAGTTAGGCTAACACCAGAGTCCATTTAGGGATATGTCTCCATAATTTTTTCTTGGGCTATAGGGGGGCCCGCAATGCACAGTCGCACCTGGGCCCGTGACAGGCTTGTTACGCCACTGTGGAGATTGCCAAACTTCATTTGTTTCTCATGCTGTTGTTCTTCCTGCCCACTGATATCATTGTAGATCAGGGGTCGGGAACCTTTTTGGCTGAGAGAGCCATGAACACCACCAGAGCACTCCCTATTAATGCATTATGTAAGAAGGTGGTAGCCTTTTTGCCCTTTCAAATCTCTACTTGTCCCTTTTCTCTGAAATATGCCCTTCTTGGAACCCTTGGAAACAGTGTTTGTAATCTCCCCTGATGGAGAACATGGACTCATTATGGAACGATGGAATTGTTACGAGTAGGAGCTCAGCTTTACTCTGAACTGCTCCTTGCTGCTGTTCTTAGAAGGACCTTGTTGTTGCTGGTGGAGATTGCTATTGTTTATTTTTGAAGTTGTTTTTTTTGTTTGGGTTTTTTTGCCCATTGAACATCAGTATTGATCATGCACTCATTCACCGGCTCCATTTGAACTCACATTGCATATGTTTGTGTGCGGACACGCAGTAGTTTAACTAACTAACTAACTAACTGACTCTCATCTACTCAAGTAGGTCTTGTCCCACTATTTATCATTTTTAATGAAAGCGGGCATCGTCATACTCCAGTACAAACGTGCAGTCGTACTGATGTGATTGCCCGCCAGTGGTGTAATTGTGATGAACGTGTCGTCCGCATTAACTATAGGCTATGTAATGATGAGAATGCAGCTGTTAAATAACGGGTATGTGGGGCAGTCTGCCAATGTACAGTAGATGCACAGTTGGAATATTTAAATTTGAAAATTTTCCGAATCTGAAATAATTCTTTTCCCATTAAAATCAAGGCTGATATAATTCACGTAAGCTTGTTGAGCAACCTCGCTGTTGAAAAAGCACTGGTTGATAACGAAATGTGTGTGTGTGTGTGTGTGTGTGTGTGTGTGTGTGTGTGTGTGTGTGTGTGTGTGTGTGTGTGTGTGTGTGTTCTCTTCACAGGTGCCGGTAAATCCCTGGTGGGCGTGACGGCGGCATGTACGGTGCGTAAGCGCTGTCTCGTACTGGGGAATTCCTCGGTCTCCGTAGAACAGTGGAAGGCCCAGTTTAAGATGTGGTCGACCATCGACGACTCCCAGATTTGCCGCTTCACGTCGGATGCCAAGGATAAGCCAATCGGCTGCTCCGTAGCCATCAGCACGTACTCCATGCTGGGACACACCACCAAACGCTCCTGGGAGGCCGAGAGGGTCATGGAATGGATGAAGAGCCAGGAATGGGGCCTCATCATTTTGGATGAGGTGCACACCATCCCAGGTAGGTGTGTGTGTGTGTGTGTGTGTGTGTGTGTGTGTGTGTATGAAGACTTTGGAATGGGGACTCATAATTTTGTGTCCGAACTATTCCAAGTGTGTGTGTGCGTGTGTGTGTGTGGAGTTGATGAAGAGATAGGAATGGGGACTTATCATTTTGGATGAAGTGCACACTATTCCAGGTGTGTGTCTGTGTCTGTGTGTGTGTGTGTCTGTGTGGAGCGTTAAGAATGAGGTCTCATCTCTTTGGAAAGGTGCACACCATCTCAGACGAGTGTGTATGTTCGAGGGTGTATAATGAGTCAGTAGTGGACGTGTGAGTCTGTGTGTGTTTTTGTGTGTGTGTACTGTATGTACTATTATGCTGTATGTAGGGGGATGTGTGTATCTGCTTTTGAGTCCTTTTTTGTCCTCTTGTGTGTGTGTGTGTGTGTGTGTGTGTGTGTCTGTCTGTCTGTGTGTGTGTGTGTTTGTGTGTGTGTGTGTTTGTGTGTTTCCCCCACAGCTAAGATGTTCCGGCGTGTCCTGACCATAGTGCAGGCACATTGTAAGCTGGGTCTGACGGCCACGCTGGTCCGAGAGGACGACAAGATCGTGGATCTCAACTTCCTCATCGGCCCCAAACTCTTCGAGGCCAACTGGATGGAACTTCAGAACAACGGATACATCGCCAAGGTCCAGTGTGCTGAGGTGTGTTACACGCACGCGCACACACACACACACACACACACACACACACAGCACCAGAGAAATACAGTTCTGATACTCTCAAATGTGAGAGAGAGAGAGCGAGAGCGAGCATTCAAGAACCATGGCGGTGGACAGTAATCATGAGATATCAACTGATTTTACGTAAGGCAGTATTTGTGTAGTCTACATAACTCTGAGACTTAAGCAAAAACAATCTAAAAAAAAAAATCTAAATCATACAACTCATTGGTCCCTCCCCTTTCTTTACTACGCTCCTCAACGGCCTCTCAAACCCCTCCTTTGCTATGGCACATTGTCAGCGGCTTGCTCACAGCTGTGAACGACAGGCAGTTATCCCTCCCCTCCAAACCTGATTGGTGGAAAGCTACATGGAGTGCTCGATTTTCACTATAAAAAGATAAGACGATTGCAATGACGATTACTGGATTTAGATGGAGCTTTTTTTTTCCTTTTTCATGTATTACTTCCAGAATAATGTGATCGAAATTTGACTTCAAAAGAGTTTCCGAATTCAGCTTTAAATGTTTTGGTAATCCCCGCAGGTTCAAGCAGGGGCTAGTGGAGGAACTGGTGTTGTAGTGTGACTGGCTCTCTCTCGCTCTCGGGTCAACTGGCGGTCACCCAACTGGTTTCAGAAATACAAAATTGAATGGTGTCCTTAAACTTCTACTCCGTTCTGTAGAGCGCCACCTCTGGTTGGAATTTGTATTGCCTAAGCTCTCTTGCCTCGTGCCATCTGTGTTGGACACTGGTACACCAGAATGGAGTAGAAGTTTCTGAAACCTGTTGGATGACCGCCACTTGACTCGAGAGAGCCAGTTGCACTACAACAGCAGTTTCAAGGCCTCATGAGACTACTAGCCCCTGGCTGAACCTGTAGGGATTATCAAAGCATTTATTAAAATTAGTTGATATCTCATGATTACTGTCCACTGCCAACATTTAGGGTATTCCCTCTAATTCAGCGTTTCTCAAACTGTGGGGCACAGACACATGACAGGTGGGGCGCAAGACACGTGCAGGACACATGCAGAAATTATTTCAGTGCCTTACTCTGGTGGTCATGACTCATCATGACATTAAGTGCTTCATAATGAAAGACAAAATAAACCTGTCCGACTTCTCGCGAAGTAGGCTATTCCTCACAGAGATATTGTGCACAAATTGAGCCGCCTTCTGACTGTGTCATTCGCTAGTTACGGTGATGAGCGGTTTGAGAGAAGTTTAGCTTTGACTTAACATAAAAAAATGAACATTAATGCAGCTATGTGCTGACTCCCTATAAGCCGGCCCATTCTTATGATCTCCTCAGTTAAATAGGACATATATTGGATATCAAAACAAACGGGAGAACCTGACTATTTCACTGCTTTAAAAACATTCCTCTCTATGTTTTGAATCAAATCAGATGATTGTCACAAGCATTGCCACAATTGATCTGCCTTTGAAGTGGGGAATGACAGAACAAGTTTGAGAACCACTGCTCTAATCCCTCATGGGGGCCACATACAGCAAGCAAGTGGCTATTAAAATGTCACCATGAAACCTTTGTTGATATCAGGGAAGAATCATAATGCCTACTTAGCAGGTTTAGACTCGATTAGTTTTTGTATTAAGTTCTTTAACAATATCGCCTATATGTTAAATACCAATGTGATGAAATGTGTTGTTGCCGCATAATCAGCAAAGCGTCATGCACAAAAGGAAACTGTTTGTTTGATAAAACTATGGAATGGTTCAAACTGCAATAGAGTTTTATATTACCAGCATAGACAACTGGATTGTGCTCCAGAATAACACATACACACGCACACAAACACAAACACACACACACACACACACAACTGGATGTTGTTCCGGAATAATGGCTATATTGCCAAGGTCTAGTGTGCCGAGGTGTGTTTCACACACACGCACACACACACACGCACGCACACACACACAGAGACAACTGGATGGAGCTCCATAATATTGGATACATTGCCAAGGTCCCATGTGCCGAGGTGTGTTTTTTGCACACACACACACACACACACACACACACACTTTACCACGTTGCTGATGCAGATTTAGTCTTAATTTCACTAAATCTGTTTAATCTGAAATGCAATGCTTTCATGGAATACCTTTCCCGCTGTTGAATCTTACACACACGGGTGGATGACGGATAGCAAAATTCAGACTGTCCTTTTGTCACACACGTATAAAAAATGGTAATTGTTAAGAATTGATATGGAAATGTTGTTGGTCTGATAGGATCAACTTCCTGCATACTAAAAAATTTGGTGTTGTATTTAAATTTTGACATAAAACAACTATCCAAACATAAAAAATGTCATATGGTGTGACTGTCCACTATGCGTGTGATTTTCCTAATTAGAATGTATATCCATATAAAGTATAAATACTTTAAAATTTTACCAGGCAAATAAAATAAGTGGATGTTTTCTATAACCACAGAAAGTTTCGATGCCCATGCATAACGTCCAACTAAGTTCTAATCAAATATATTTTGTCCCTACAATGGACGTCATATGGTGTGACACTATATTTTATATTTTCAACGGGCATTAATTTGGACATCATTGCCATGACACAGACCCTGCTTCATCAGGAAGTTACAATAGCATGTCAGGAGTGATTGCCATGGTCAGGAGGTCAGGTCTGCCTTTTAGATTTTTATATAAAAAGCTCCATATCCGACATCATCAATAGTGGTCAAAAAATTGTGTCTTATGGTGTGACATCATTTGCAATAAAAATTGTTATTTTTCACAAATCTACTTTATGAATTCTTAGAAAGCATTGCTGCCATGTGGTCAGTTGCATGCTAAATAATATCTAGCTGTATTTAGTTGTCTAATAAATTAGATAA
>JAODXP020000016.1:5933486-5972862 GCA_027497455.2 Sardinella longiceps | reverse complement strand
CTGTTATTCCAATACTGTGTATTGCTAGTTTCACGGTTTGTGGAGGTCTGTGGATGATTTTGAAGAGGAGAAGACTTCATTAAACCTGTTAAAGAAACATTTTCGTCTGAACATGCTTGGGGAGAGTCATAATCTCAAAGCTGGTCTACATTCTAACCCATCTGAGATCTGAGGTAGCAGACAAGCAAGACTAGAGTCAATTCATACTCAATGCAACTGTACTGAAATGCAAGCACAAGAGTGAGATGATGTCTGTAGTGCATGTATGAGTGAGATGATGTCTATAGTGCATATATGAGTGAGATGATATCTATAGTGCATATATGAGTGAGATGATGTCTATAGTGCATATATGTGTCAAATTTGTCCATCTTATCACTGGATGCAACAATGAGTGTGAACAAGTTGTTGATTCATATCCCACCATTCACAGCACAGGACAGTTGGATAGTTCACTGCAGGTCATCAGAGAATGACATACGGAAAAGAAATACATGGGGATGTCCCTTGGGCTGGTTGATCATGATGTCTGACAGAGTGGAGAATGTTGTTTGTTGATTTTTGTCAAGGTTTCATAAGCATGACGAAACAAGACAAAAAAGGAGCTTAGTGTTTTCTTTTTCATGCTCAAAACCGGTTTGCACACAATCAAACAAGGTGTAGACTCAGAAATAGGCTACCATACAGTAGCTATATAGGTCACCTCTACAGAATATCTTAGGCCAGGGGTGGCCAACCAGTTGGAGACCAAGAGCCACATAAACACACACACACACACACACACACACACACACACACACACACACTTCTGCCAGTGAGATGTCTTGTAAAAGTCACACACCAACATGATAATAGAAATGTACCCCTACAATAGTAAAGCCCACAGGCCAGCAACATCAGCACCCCAACCCCCAACCATCTCTTCCTCTCTCTCTCACACACACACACACCAAAACAAAATCACCGTATTGAACGTAAGGGAAGCAAACATGCACATGAACACACACACACAAGCACAAACTTGGACATGAATGTAAGAGCCGCATGACTCCGGGCAAAGAGCCGCACCCGAGCCACGGGTTGGCCACTCCTGTCTAGTCCATTAGTGAAGAATCCTAGACCGGAGAGTCTCCAGTGCAACATGGTTAAAATTTTTCACTCATTTATATTGATATGCATCAATATCTTATTCAGTATCCATTACCACCTTATTTAGTCAGCAACCCAAATATATGTACTTGAGTTAAAAATCTGTCAACTTTAAATTCATTGCATTTCCACAACAAATTGTTACAATCCACTGTATTTTCAATTGGCAATAGTTACAAATATCAGAGGAAGTTGAAAATAGTGGTTTGCTGCGCGACTACAACTTGACCAAATGAAATTCTCATTCACTGCATACACACTCTATCGGCTGAGCTGAGTTACTGTATGAACTACAGTATGTTGAATGTCCCAGGCATAGATAGTGCTCCTTTGTACTAATACACTGCATTGGGAGACATGTACTGGACATACATTGCATTGGTTGCTCAAACAGTCGAGCTGTGTCCAATAAAGGAACACTATGTTCTTAACCCCATTTCATAGTCATATACATTTATCTCACAATGCAGTTTATTAGTGGCCTGACAGCCCGCCCATAATACGAATGTTCATCCGCATTCATGGTCTGGGGACGGTCTTCATGGGCGGGTTTACATCAGTAGAGAGACAACCAACCAATAAACAAAGCTGATTAGACAAGCTTTACAATCGTTTCAAACCATAAGTGAATGCCCCCGCAGAATAATCGCGTCAGGTTAAAGACCAGACCTAGGGTTACGGATGAACAGCAGTATTATTAGTCCGTGAGCCAGAGGGGTCGGTCGTTACCGAAAAAGTGGCAAAGGTTACCATACCTTTTCTGAAAGCTTGGAATCTCAGCTTTCCAATGATCCATGATGGCCATCTGAGAAACGTAGCTGTTTCGAGTTATCGCATAAAATGTAAGCTAAAGTAGAGGAAAATTATGCGAATGAATCAAGCTGCTGGAACAGCTGACTGTTATTCCAATACTGTGTATTGCTAGTTTCACGGTTTGTGGAGGTCTGTGGATGATTTTGAAGAGGAGAAGACTTCATTAAACCTGTTAAAGAAACATTTTCGTCTGAACATGCTTGGGGGAGTCATAATCTCAAAGCTGGTCTACATTCTAACCCATCTGAGATCTGAGGTAGCAGACAAGCAAGACTAGAGTCAATTCATACTCAATGCAACTGTACTGAAATGCAAGCACAAGAGTGAGATGATGTCTATAGTGCATGTATGAGTGAGATGATGTCTATAGTGCATATATGAGTGAGATGATATCTATAGTGCATATATGAGTGAGATGATGTCTATAGTGCATATATGTGTCAAATTTGTCCATCTTATCACTGGATGCAACAATGAGTGTGAACAAGTTGTTGATTCATATCCCACCATTCACAGCACAGGACAGTTGGATAGTTCACTGCAGGTCATCAGAGAATGACATACGGAAAAGAAAAACATGGGGATGTCCCTTGGGCTGGTTGATCGTGATGGCTGACAGAGTGGAGAATGTTGTTTTTTGATTTTTGTCAAGGTTTCATAAGCATGACGAAACAAGACAAAAAAGGAGCTTAGTGTTTTCTTTTTCATGCTCAAAACCGGTTTGCACACAATCAAACAAGGTGTAGACTCAGAAATAGGCTACCATACAGTAGCTATATAGGTCACCTCTACAGAATATCTTAGGCCAGGGGTGGCCAACCAGTTGGAGACCAAGAGCCACATAAACACACACACACACACACACACACACACACACACACACACACACACTTCTGCCAGTGAGATGTCTTGTAAAAGTCACACACCAACATGATAATAGAAATGTACCCCTACAATAGTAAAGCCCACAGGCCAGCAACATCAGCACCCCAACCCCCAACCATCTCTTCCTCTCTCTCTCACACACACACACACACCAAAACAAAATCACCGTATTGAACGTAAGGGAAGCAAACATGCACATGAACACACACAGGCACGGACTGTCTGGCATTTGGGCACATGCCAGAAGGGCCGCGGCCCTTGAAATATTCATCGCGGCCCTTCCAATACTCGTTGCGGCCCCATAATCATATGTTTGGGAACTATGTATGCAAATATCACGCTGCCTGCGTTCAAAGTTCTATTCAGATTGCATTCCATCAACACCGTTTCGCTATTTATACCACTGACACTGCCATACATTACACACGGACGGTGGCATCTTGATGGGTGGGTCTCATTATGTTTCATGTTGTATTTTTCCTGAATATATATTCCAATGATGTAAAAGTGTTCGAAATAATAAAAAAAATCTATACCTATTTATATTTTGCTTTTGTTTGAGACAACTGTAGTAAAGCATTGCTTTGTGGGATTTTTATTCAGTCCTCCGTTTCCCCTAGTGACTGACGATAAACTTCCTGTGAGCACTACGGTGTGTGGCGGACAACAAATAGAAGTGTCCCATAAATTCAAGGTTGTTGTCACTGAAAACACGGTGTTCTGTTCGAATCTATGTCGTAGTATCTATTATGCCGGCTTCTTGGCTTGCTTGGAAGAAGACCATGAAGAAGTGTGTTGTTTTGTCTCTGCAATCGGCAAGAAATCACAAGGCCATTCACACATGGAATAGCTCGCAGAGCTCTCTCGCCCACACAAATATGGATATTAGAAGATGTGTTGCACCGCCCGACGCTACGAATAAGACCAGGTAGGGGCTGAAGGATTTCCATTAATAATCATTGTTTGTGTCCGCCGTGACACTTTTTTTTTATTTCACGCAAGGTTGCGTTTCTACTGTCATAAGCCAGTCCGTGGCTAGTCTCGCTACTAGCCAAGGTGATGTGATCTGTAAACCTTTTTAGCTTGTGGTAATCTGGGGGCTGTTGTAGTTTTTCTTATTCGTACAGTATTCTTAACTTCATGACTTGGTAATGGGCTCTCGAATTGGTGGCTTGTCTTGCTGAAATACATTTTAGTAGCCATATCGATGTAGCCTACGGTATGTTGTTTTGCGTTCAGCTCTGGACTGGTTAGCATAGAAGTTGGACTGACTCCCACTCATAGTCTTGTCATCATATAGCTGGGCCACTGTCCACTGGGCAGCGTTAAGAAGGGGCTTTTGCGTAAAGAAGCGGTGCGGGAGCAAAGCGAACATCAAAAGTGGTTGGTTCATTGATTGTATAGTGTGTGTGTGTAGGCACGTTGATGCTTGCCTGGGGCCTGTTGTTTAAAGGTCGGTTTCTGAAACTTCAGTGTTTACTAGGCCTACTATTTTATTAATAGTCACAATTTCTCTCTGTGTGGGGCGGGCCAACGAGTGCAGAGTGCGCTTGTTATAACGCACCGTTTTCGACGTGTAGGATGCACCATGCACCTAGTTCTAGTAGGAGGATGCACCTTGTGTTTACCAATGTGTTTTCATGTGGTGCGCGGTCACCAAGTTGTTGCAACTTCCGCGAAGTGGTGTGTGTGTGTCTCTCTGTATGTGTGTGTCTGTGTGTGCGTGGGGGGTGGGGGGGGGGGGGGTGGGTCTTGGGGCCGCGTTGTGGGTCAAAATGCCGGCCGTTTCTCTATCCCAGTCCGTCACTGAACACACACACACAAGCACAAACTTGGACATGAATGTAAGAGCCGCATGACTCCGGGCAAAGAGCCGCACCCGAGCCACGGGTTGGCCACTCCTGTCTAGTCCATTAGTGAAGAATCCTAGACCGGAGAGTCTCCAGTGCAACATGGTTAAAATTTTTCACTCATTTATATTGATATGCATCAATATCTTATTCAGTATCCATTACCACCTTATTTAGTCAGCAACCCAAATATATGTACTTGAGTTAAAAATCTGTCAACTTTAAATTCATTGCATTTCCACAACAAATTGTTACAATCCACTGTATTTTCAATTGGCAATGGTTACAAATATCAGAGGAAGTTGAAAATAGTGGTTTGCTGCGCGACTACAACTTGACCAAATGAAATTCTCATTCACTGCATACACACTCTATCGGCTGAGCTGAGTTACTGTATGAACTACAGTATGTTGAATGTCCCAGGCATAGATAGTGCTCCTTTGTACTAATACACTGCATTGGGAGACATGTACTGGACATACATTGCATTGGTTGCTCAAACAGTCGAGCTGTGTCCAATAAAGGAACACTATGTTCTTAACCCCATTTCATAGTCATATACATTTATCTCACAATGCAGTTTATTAGTGGCCTGACAGCCCGCCCATAATACGAATGTTCATCCGCATTCATGGTCTGGGGACGGTCTTCATGGGCGGGTTTACATCAGTAGAGAGACAACCAACCAATAAACAAAGCTGATTAGACAAGCTTTACAATCGTTTCAAACCATAAGTGAATGCCCCCGCAGAATAATCGCGTCAGGTTAAAGACCAGACCTAGGGTTACGGATGAACAGCAGTATTATTAGTCCGTGAGCCAGAGGGTCGGTCGTTACCGAAAAAAGTGGCAAAGGTTACCATACCTTTTCTGAAAGCTTGGAATCTCAGCTTTCCAATGATCCATGATGGCCATCTGAGAAACGTAGCTGTTTCGAGTTATCGCATAAAATGTAAGCTAAAGTAGAGGAAAATTATGCGAATGAATCAAGCTGCTGGAACAGCTGACTGTTATTCCAATACTGTGTATTGCTAGTTTCACGGTTTGTGGAGGTCTGTGGATGATTTTGAAGAGGAGAAGACTTCATTAAACCTGTTAAAGAAACATTTTCGTCTGAACATGCTTGGGGGGAGTCATAATCTCAAAGCTGGTCTACATTCTAACCCATCTGAGATCTGAGGTAGCAGACAAGCAAGACTAGAGTCAATTCATACTCAATGCAACTGTACTGAAATGCAAGCACAAGAGTGAGATGATGTCTATAGTGCATGTATGAGTGAGATGATGTCTATAGTGCATATATGAGTGAGATGATATCTATAGTGCATATATGAGTGAGATGATGTCTATAGTGCATATATGTGTCAAATTTGTCCATCTTATCACTGGATGCAACAATGAGTGTGAACAAGTTGTTGATTCATATCCCACCATTCACAGCACAGGACAGTTGGATAGTTCACTGCAGGTCATCAGAGAATGACATACGGAAAAGAAAAACATGGGGATGTCCCTTGGGCTGGTTGATCGTGATGGCTGACAGAGTGGAGAATGTTGTTTTTTGATTTTTGTCAAGGTTTCATAAGCATGACGAAACAAGACAAAAAAGGAGCTTAGTGTTTTCTTTTTCATGCTCAAAACCGGTTTGCACACAATCAAACAAGGTGTAGACTCAGAAATAGGCTACCATACAGTAGCTATATAGGTCACCTCTACAGAATATCTTAGGCCAGGGGTGGCCAACCAGTTGGAGACCAAGAGCCACATAAACACACACACACACACACACACACACACACACACACACACACACACACACACTTCTGCCAGTGAGATGTCTTGTAAAAGTCACACACCAACATGATAATAGAAATGTACCCCTACAATAGTAAAGCCCACAGGCCAGCAACATCAGCACCCCAACCCCCAACCATCTCTTCCTCTCTCTCACACACACACACACACACCAAAACAAAATCACCGTATTGAACGTAAGGGAAGCAAACATGCACATGAACACACACAGGCACGGACTGTCTGGCATTTGGGCACATGCCAGAAGGGCCGCGGCCCTTGAAATATTCATCGCGGCCCTTCCAATACTCGTTGCGGCCCCATAATCATATGTTTGGGAACTATGTATGCAAATATCACGCTGCCTGCGTTCAAAGTTCTATTCAGATTGCATTCCATCAACACCGTTTCGCTATTTATACCACTGACACTGCCATACATTACACACGGACGGTGGCATCTTGATGGGTGGGTCTCATTATGTTTCATGTTGTATTTTTCCTGAATATATATTCCAATGATGTAAAAGTGTTCGAAATAATAAAAAAAATCTATACCTATTTATATTTTGCTTTTGTTTGAGACAACTGTAGTAAAGCATTGCTTTGTGGGATTTTTATTCAGTCCTCCGTTTCCCCTAGTGACTGACGATAAACTTCCTGTGAGCACTACGGTGTGTGGCGGACAACAAATAGAAGTGTCCCATAAATTCAAGGTTGTTGTCACTGAAAACACGGTGTTCTGTTCGAATCTATGTCGTAGTATCTATTATGCCGGCTTCTTGGCTTGCTTGGAAGAAGACCATGAAGAAGTGTGTTGTTTTGTCTCTGCAATCGGCAAGAAATCACAAGGCCATTCACACATGGAATAGCTCGCAGAGCTCTCTCGCCCACACAAATATGGATATTAGAAGATGTGTTGCACCGCCCGACGCTACGAATAAGACCAGGTAGGGGCTGAAGGATTTCCATTAATAATCATTGTTTGTGTCCGCCGTGACACTTTTTTTTTATTTCACGCAAGGTTGCGTTTCTACTGTCATAAGCCAGTCCGTGGCTAGTCTCGCTACTAGCCAAGGTGATGTGATCTGTAAACCTTTTTAGCTTGTGGTAATCTGGGGGCTGTTGTAGTTTTTCTTATTCGTACAGTATTCTTAACTTCATGACTTGGTAATGGGCTCTCGAATTGGTGGCTTGTCTTGCTGAAATACATTTTAGTAGCCATATCGATGTAGCCTACGGTATGTTGTTTTGCGTTCAGCTCTGGACTGGTTAGCATAGAAGTTGGACTGACTCCCACTCATAGTCTTGTCATCATATAGCTGGGCCACTGTCCACTGGGCAGCGTTAAGAAGGGGCTTTTGCGTAAAGAAGCGGTGCGGGAGCAAAGCGAACATCAAAAGTGGTTGGTTCATTGATTGTATAGTGTGTGTGTGTAGGCACGTTGATGCTTGCCTGGGGCCTGTTGTTTAAAGGTCGGTTTCTGAAACTTCAGTGTTTACTAGGCCTACTATTTTATTAATAGTCACAATTTCTCTCTGTGTGGGGCGGGCCAACGAGTGCAGAGTGCGCTTGTTATAACGCACCGTTTTCGACGTGTAGGATGCACCATGCACCTAGTTCTAGTAGGAGGATGCACCTTGTGTTTACCAATGTGTTTTCATGTGGTGCGCGGTCACCAAGTTGTTGCAACTTCCGCGAAGTGGTGTGTGTGTGTCTCTCTGTATGTGTGTGTGTGTGTGTGCGTGGGGGGGTGGGGGGGGGGGGGGGGGTGGGTCTTGGGGCCGCGTTGTGGGTCAAAATGCCGGCCGTTTCTCTATCCCAGTCCGTCACTGAACACACACACACAAGCACAAACTTGGACATGAATGTAAGAGCCGCATGACTCCGGGCAAAGAGCCGCACCCGAGCCACGGGTTGGCCACTCCTGTCTAGTCCATTAGTGAAGAATCCTAGACCGGAGAGTCTCCAGTGCAACATGGTTAAAATTTTTCACTCATTTATATTGATATGCATCAATATCTTATTCAGTATCCATTACCACCTTATTTAGTCAGCAACCCAAATATATGTACTTGAGTTAAAAATCTGTCAACTTTAAATTCATTGCATTTCCACAACAAATTGTTACAATCCACTGTATTTTCAATTGGCAATGGTTACAAATATCAGAGGAAGTTGAAAATAGTGGTTTGCTGCGCGACTACAACTTGACCAAATGAAATTCTCATTCACTGCATACACACTCTATCGGCTGAGCTGAGTTACTGTATGAACTACAGTATGTTGAATGTCCCAGGCATAGATAGTGCTCCTTTGTACTAATACACTGCATTGGGAGACATGTACTGGACATACATTGCATTGGTTGCTCAAACAGTCGAGCTGTGTCCAATAAAGGAACACTATGTTCTTAACCCCATTTCATAGTCATATACATTTATCTCACAATGCAGTTTATTAGTGGCCTGACAGCCCGCCCATAATACGAATGTTCATCCGCATTCATGGTCTGGGGACGGTCTTCATGGGCGGGTTTACATCAGTAGAGAGACAACCAACCAATAAACAAAGCTGATTAGACAAGCTTTACAATCGTTTCAAACCATAAGTGAATGCCCCCGCAGAATAATCGCGTCAGGTTAAAGACCAGACCTAGGGTTACGGATGAACAGCAGTATTATTAGTCCGTGAGCCAGAGGGGTCGGTCGTTACCAAAAAAGTGGCAAAGGTTACCATACCTTTTCTGAAAGCTTGGAATCTCAGCTTTCCAATGATCCATGATGGCCATCTGAGAAACGTAGCTGTTTCGAGTTATCGCATAAAATGTAAGCTAAAGTAGAGGAAAATTATGCGAATGAATCAAGCTGCTGGAACAGCTGACTCGTTATTCCAATACTGTGTATTGCTAGTTTCACGGTTTGTGGAGGTCTGTGGATGATTTTGAAGAGGAGAAGACTTCATTAAACCTGTTAAAGAAACATTTTCGTCTGAACATGCTTGGGAGGAGTCATAATCTCAAAGCTGGTCTACATTCTAACCCATCTGAGATCTGAGGTAGCAGACAAGCAAGACTAGAGTCAATTCATACTCAATGCAACTGTACTGAAATGCAAGCACAAGAGTGAGATGATGTCTATAGTGCATGTATGAGTGAGATGATGTCTATAGTGCATATATGAGTGAGATGATATCTATAGTGCATATATGAGTGAGATGATGTCTATAGTGCATATATGTGTCAAATTTGTCCATCTTATCACTGGATGCAACAATGAGTGTGAACAAGTTGTTGATTCATATCCCACCATTCACAGCACAGGACAGTTGGATAGTTCACTGCAGGTCATCAGAGAATGACATACGGAAAAGAAAAACATGGGGATGTCCCTTGGGCTGGTTGATCGTGATGGCTGACAGAGTGGAGAATGTTGTTTTTTGATTTTTGTCAAGGTTTCATAAGCATGACGAAACAAGACAAAAAAGGAGCTTAGTGTTTTCTTTTTCATGCTCAAAACCGGTTTGCACACAATCAAACAAGGTGTAGACTCAGAAATAGGCTACCATACAGTAGCTATATAGGTCACCTCTACAGAATATCTTAGGCCAGGGGTGGCCAACCAGTTGGAGACCAAGAGCCACATAAACACACACACACACACACACACACACACACACACACACACACACACACACACACTTCTGCCAGTGAGATGTCTTGTAAAAGTCACACACCAACATGATAATAGAAATGTACCCCTACAATAGTAAAGCCCACAGGCCAGCAACATCAGCACCCCAACCCCCAACCATCTCTTCCTCTCTCTCTCACACACACACACACACCAAAACAAAATCACCGTATTGAACGTAAGGGAAGCAAACATGCACATGAACACACACAGGCACGGACTGTCTGGCATTTGGGCACATGCCAGAAGGGCCGCGGCCCTTGAAATATTCATCGCGTGCCCTTCCAATACTCGTTGCGGCCCCATAATCATATGTATGGGAACTATGTATGCAAATATCACGCTGCCTGCGTTCAAAGTTCTATTCAGATTGCATTCCATCAACACCGTTTCGCTATTTATACCACTGACACTGCCATACATTACACACGGACGGTGGCATCTTGATGGGTGGGTCTCATTATGTTTCATGTTGTATTTTTCCTGAATATATATTCCAATGATGTAAAAGTGTTCGAAATAATAAAAAAAATCTATACCTATTTATATTTTGCTTTTGTTTGAGACAACTGTAGTAAAGCATTGCTTTGTGGGATTTTTATTCAGTCCTCCGTTTCCCTAGTGACTGACGATAAACTTCCTGTGAGCACTACGGTGTGTGGCGGACAACAAATAGAAGTGTCCCATAAATTCAAGGTTGTTGTCACTGAAAACACGGTGTTCTGTTCGAATCTATGTCGTAGTATCTATTATGCCGGCTTCTTGGCTTGCTTGGAAGAAGACCATGAAGAAGTGTGTTGTTTTGTCTCTGCAATCGGCAAGAAATCACAAGGCCATTCACACATGGAATAGCTCGCAGAGCTCTCTCGCCCACACAAATATGGATATTAGAAGATGTGTTGCACCGCCCGACGCTACGAATAAGACCAGGTAGGGGCTGAAGGATTTCCATTAATAATCATTGTTTGTGTCCGCCGTGACACTTTTTTTTTATTTCACGCAAGGTTGCGTTTCTACTGTCATAAGCCAGTCCGTGGCTAGTCTCGCTACTAGCCAAGGTGATGTGATCTGTAAACCTTTTTAGCTTGTGGTAATCTGGGGGCTGTTGTAGTTTTTCTTATTCGTACAGTATTCTTAACTTCATGACTTGGTAATGGGCTCTCGAATTGGTGGCTTGTCTTGCTGAAATACATTTTAGTAGCCATATCGATGTAGCCTACGGTATGTTGTTTTGCGTTCAGCTCTGGACTGGTTAGCATAGAAGTTGGACTGACTCCCACTCATAGTCTTGTCATCATATAGCTGGGCCACTGTCCACTGGGCAGCGTTAAGAAGGGGCTTTTGCGTAAAGAAGCGGTGCGGGAGCAAAGCGAACATCAAAAGTGGTTGGTTCATTGATTGTATAGTGTGTGTGTGTAGGCACGTTGATGCTTGCCTGGGGCCTGTTGTTTAAAGGTCGGTTTCTGAAACTTCAGTGTTTACTAGGCCTACTATTTTATTAATAGTCACAATTTCTCTCTGTGTGGGGCGGGCCAACGAGTGCAGAGTGCGCTTGTTATAACGCACCGTTTTCGACGTGTAGGATGCACCATGCACCTAGTTCTAGTAGGAGGATGCACCTTGTGTTTACCAATGTGTTTTCATGTGGTGCGCGGTCACCAAGTTGTTGCAACTTCCGCGAAGTGGTGTGTGTGTGTCTCTCTGTATGTGTGTGTCTGTGTGTGCGTGGGGGGGGTGGGGGGGGGGGGGGGTGGGTCTTGGGGCCGCGTTGTGGGTCAAAATGCCGGCCGTTTCTCTATCCCAGTCCGTCACTGAACACACACACACAAGCACAAACTTGGACATGAATGTAAAGAGCCGCATGACTCCGGGCAAAGAGCCGCACCCGAGCCACGGGTTGGCCACTCCTGTCTAGTCCATTAGTGAAGAATCCTAGACCGGAGAGTCTCCAGTGCAACATGGTTAAAATTTTTCACTCATTTATATTGATATGCATCAATATCTTATTCAGTATCCATTACCACCTTATTTAGTCAGCAACCCAAATATATGTACTTGAGTTAAAAATCTGTCAACTTTAAATTCATTGCATTTCCACAACAAATTGTTACAATCCACTGTATTTTCAATTGGCAATGGTTACAAATATCAGAGGAAGTTGAAAATAGTGGTTTGCTGCGCGACTACAACTTGACCAAATGAAATTCTCATTCACTGCATACACACTCTATCGGCTGAGCTGAGTTACTGTATGAACTACAGTATGTTGAATGTCCCAGGCATAGATAGTGCTCCTTTGTACTAATACACTGCATTGGGAGACATGTACTGGACATACATTACATTGGTTGCTCAAACAGTCGAGCTGTGTCCAATAAAGGAACACTATGTTCTTAACCCCATTTCATAGTCATATACATTTATCTCACAATGCAGTTTATTAGGTGGCCTGACAGCCCGCCCATAATACGAATGTTCATCCGCATTCATGGTCTGGGGACGGTCTTCATGGGCGGGTTTACATCAGTAGAGAGACAACCAACCAATAAACAAAGCTGATTAGACAAGCTTTACAATCGTTTCAAACCATAAGTGAATGCCCCCGCAGAATAATCGCGTCAGGTTAAAGACCAGACCTAGGGTTACGGATGAACAGCAGTATTATTAGTCCGTGAGCCAGAGGGGTCGGTCGTTACCGAAAAAGTGGCAGAAGGTTACCATACCTTTTCTGAAAGCTTGAATCTCAGCTTTCCAATGATCCATGATGGCCATCTGAGAAACGTAGCTGTTTCGAGTTATCGCATAAAATGTAAGCTAAAGTAGAGGAAAATTATGCGAATGAATCAAGCTGCTGGAACAGCTGACTGTTATTCCAATACTGTGTATTGCCTAGTTTCACGGTTTGTGGAGGTCTGTGGATGATTTTGAAGAGGAGAAGACTTCATTAAACCTGTTAAAGAAACATTTTCGTCTGAACATGCTTGGGGAGTCATAATCTCAAAGCTGGTCTACATTCTAACCCATCTGAGATCTGAGGTAGCAGACAAGCAAGACTAGAGTCAATTCATACTCAATGCAACTGTACTGAAATGCAAGCACAAGAGTGAGATGATGTCTATAGTGCATGTATGAGTGAGATGATGTCTATAGTGCATATATGAGTGAGATGATATCTATAGTGCATATATGAGTGAGATGATGTCTTATAGTGCATATATGTGTCAAATTTGTCCATCTTATCACTGGATGCAACAATGAGTGTGAACAAGTTGTTGATTCATATCCCACCATTCACAGCACAGGACAGTTGGATAGTTCACTGCAGGTCATCAGAGAATGACATACGGAAAAGAAAAACATGGGGATGTCCCTTGGGCTGGTTGATCGTGATGGCTGACAGAGTGGAGAATGTTGTTTTTTGATTTTTGTCAAGGTTTCATAAGCATGACGAAACAAGACAAAAAAGGAGCTTAGTGTTTTCTTTTTCATGCTCAAAACCGGTTTGCACACAATCAAACAAGGTGTAGACTCAGAAATAGGCTACCATACAGTAGCTATATAGGTCACCTCTACAGAATATCTTGGGCCAGGGGTGGCCAACCAGTTGGAGACCAAGAGCCACATAAACACACACACACACACACACACACACACACACACACACACACACACACACACACACTTCTGCCAGTGAGATGTCTTGTAAAAGTCACACACCAACATGATAATAGAAATGTTACCCCTACAATAGTAACAGCCCACAGGCCAGCAACATCAGCACCCCAACCCCCAACCATCTCTTCCTCTCTCTCTCACACACACACACACACACAAAACAAAATCACCGTATTGAACGTAAGGGGAAGCAAACATGCACATGAACACACACAGGCACGGACTGTCTGGCATTTGGGCACATGGCAGAAGGGCCGCGGCCCTTGAAATATTCATCGCGGCCCTTCCAATACTCGTTGCGGCCCCATAATCATATGTTTGGGAACTATGTATGCAAATATCACGCTGCCTGCGTTCAAAGTTCTATTCAGATTGCATTCCATCAACACCGTTTCGCTATTTATACCACTGACACTGCCATACATTACACACGGACGGTGGCATCTTGATGGGTGGGTCTCATTATGTTTCATGTTGTATTTTTCCTGAATATATATTCCAATGATGTAAAAGTGTTCGAAATAATAAAAAAAATCTATACCTATTTATATTTTGCTTTTGTTTGAGACAACTGTAGTAAAGCATTGCTTTGTGGGATTTTTATTCAGTCCTCCGTTTCCCTAGTGACTGACGATAAACTTCCTGTGAGCACTACGGTGTGTGGCGGACAACAAATAGAAGTGTCCCATAAATTCAGAGGTTGTTGTCACTGAAAACACGGTGTTCTGTTCGAATCTATGTCGTGGTATCTATTATGCCGGCTTCTTGGCTTGCTTGGAAGAAGACCATGAAGAAGTGTGTTGTTTTGTCTCTGCAATCGGCAAGAAATCACAAGGCCATTCACACATGGAATGGCTCGCAGAGCTCTCTCGCCCACACAAATATGGATATTAGAAGATGTGTTGCACCGCCGACGCTACGAATAAGACCAGGTAGGGGCTGAAGGATTTCCATTAATAATCATTGTTTGTGTCCGCCGTGACACTTTTTTTTTTATTTCACGCAAGGTTGCGTTTCTACTGTCATAAGCCAGTCCGTGGCTAGTCTCGCTACTAGCCAAGGTGATGTGATCTGTAAACCTTTTTAGCTTGTGGTAATCTGGGGGCTGTTGTAGTTTTTCTTATTCGTACAGTATTCTTAACTCCCATGACTTGGTAATGGGCTCTCAGATTGGTGGCTTGTCTTGCTGAAATACATTTTAGTAGCCATATCGATGTAGCCTACGGTATGTTGTTTTGCGTTCAGCTCTGGACTGGTTAGCATAGGAGTTGGACTGACTCCCACTCATAGTCTTGTCATCATATAGCTGGGCCACTGTCCACTGGGCAGCGTTAAGAAGGGGCTTTGCGTAAAGAAGCGGTGCGGGAGCAAAGCGAACATCAAAAGTGGTTGGTTCATTGATTGTATAGTGTGTGTGTAGGCACGTTGATGCTTGCCTGGGGCCTGTTGTTTGAGGTCGGTTTCTAGAAACTTCCAGTGTTTACTAGGCCTACTATTTTATTAATAGTCACAATTTCTCTCTGTGTGGGGCGGGCCACACGAGTGCAGAGTGCGCTTGTTATAACGCACCTTTTTCGATGTGTAGGATGCACCATGCACCTAGTTCTAGTAGGAGGATACCTTGTGTTTGCAATGTGTTTTCATGTGGTGCGCGGTCACCAAGTTGTTGCAACTTCCGCGAAGTGGTGTGTGTGTGTCTCTCTGTATGTGTGTGTCGTGTGTGCGTGGGGGGTGGGGGGGGGGGGGGGGTGGGTCTTGGGGCGCGCGTTGTGGGTCAAAATGCCAGCCGCTTCTCTATCCCAGTCCGTCACTGACACACACACACAAGCACAAACTTGGACATGAATGTAAGAGCCGCATGACTCCGGGCAAAGAGCCGCACCCGAGCCACGGGTTGGCCACTCCTGTCTAGTCCATTAGTGAAGAATCCTAGACCGGAGAGTCTCCAGTGCAACATGGTTAAAATTTTTCACTCATTTATATTGATATGCATCAATATCTTATTCAATATCCATTACCACCTTATTTAGTCAGCAACCCAAATATATGTACTTGAGTTAAAAATCTGTCAACTTTAAATTCATTGCATTTCCACAACAAATTGTTACAATCCACTGTATTTTCAATTGGCAATGGTTACAAATATCAGAGGAAGTTGAAAATAGTGGTTTGCTGCGCGACTACAACTTGACCAAATGAAATTCTCATTCACTGCATACACACACTATCGGCTGAGCTGAGTTACTGTATGAACTACAGTATGTTGAATGTCCCAGGCATAGATAGTGCTCCTTTGTACTAATACACTGCATTGGGAGACATGTACTGGACATACATTACATTGGTTGCTCAAACAGTCAGAGCTGTGTCCAATAAAGGAACACTATGTTCTTAACCCCATTTCATGAGTCATATACATTTATCTCACAATGCAGTTTATTAGTGGCCTGACAGCCCGCTCCATAATACGAATGTTCATCCGCATTCATGGTCTGGGGACAGGTCTTCATGGGCGGGTTTACATCAGTAGAGAGACAACCAACCAATAAACAAAGCTGATTAGACAAGCTTTACAATCGTTTCAAACCATAAGTGAATGCCCCCGCAGAATAATCGCGTCAGGTTAAAGACCAGACCTAGGGTTACGGATGAACAGCAGTATTATTAGTCCGTGAGCCAGAGGTCGGTCGTTACCGAAAAGTGGCAAAGGTTACCATACCTTTTCTGAAGCTTGGAATCTCAGCTTGATCCAATGATCCATGATGGCCATCTGAGAAACGTAGCTGTTTCGAGTTATCGCATAAAATGTAAGCTACGAGAGGAAAATTATGCGAATGAATCAAAGCTGCTGGAACAGCTGACTGTTATTCCAATACTGTGTATTGCTAGTTTCACGGTTTGGTGGAGGTCTGTGGATGATTTTGAAGAGGAGAAGACTTCATTAAACCTGTTAAAGAAACATTTTCAGTCTGAACATGCTTGGGGGGAGTCATAATCTCAAAGCTGGTCTACATTCTAACCCATCTGAGATCTGAGGTAGCAGACAAGCAAGACTAGAGTCAATTCATACTCAATGCAACTGTACTGAAATGCAAGCACAAGAGTGAGATGATGTCTATAGTGCATGTATGAGTGAGATGATGTCTATAGTGCATATATGAGTGAGATGATATCTATAGTGCATATATGAGTGAGATGATGTCTATAGTGCATATATGTGTCAAATTTGTCCATCTTATCACTGGATGCAACAATGAGTGTGAACAAGTTGTTGATTCATATCCCACCATTCACAGCACAGGACAGTTGGATAGTTCACTGCAGGTCATCAGAGAATGACATACGGAAAAGAAAAACATGGGGATGTCCCTTGGGCTGGTTGATCGTGATGGCTGACAGAGTGGAGAATGTTGTTTTTTGATTTTAGTCAAGGTTTCACTAAGCATGACGAAACAAGACAAAAAAAGGAGCTTAGTGTAGTGTTCTTTTTCATGCTCAAAACCGGTTTGCACACAATCAAACAAGGTGTAGACTCAGGAAATAGGCTACCATACAGTAGCTATATAGGTCACCTCTACAGAATATCTTAGGCCAGGGGTGGCCAACCAGTTGGAGACCAAGAGCCACATAAACACACACACACACACACACACACACACACACACACACACACACACACACACACACACTTCTGCCAGTGAGATGTCTTGTAAAAGTCACACACCAACATGATAATAGAAATGTACCCCTACAATAGTAAAGCCCACAGGCCAGCAACATCAGCACCCCAACCCCCAACCATCTCTTCCTCTCTCTCTCCACACACACACACACACCAAAAACAAAATCACCGTATTGAACGTAAGGGAAGCAAACATGCACATGAAACACACACAGGCACGGACTGTCTGGCATTTGGGCACATGCCAGAAGGGCCGCGGCCCTTGAAATATTCATCGCGGCCCTTCCAATACTCGTTGCGGCCCCATAATCATATGTTTGGGAACTATGTATGCAAATATCACGCTGCCTGCGTTCAAAGTTCTATTCAGATTGCATTCCATCAACACCGTTTCGCTATTTATACCACTGACACTGCCATACATTACACACGGACGGTGGCATCTTGATGGGTGGGTCTCATTATGTTTCATGTTGTATTTTTCCTGAATATATATTCCAATGATGTAAAAGTGTTCGAAATAATAAAAAAAAATCTATACCTATTTATATTTTGCTTTTGTTTGAGACAACTGTAGTAAAGCATTGCTTTGTGGGATTTTTATTCAGTCCTCCGTTTCCCTAGTGACTGACGATAAACTTCCTGTGAGCACTACGGTGTGTGGCGGACAACAAATAGAAGTGTCCCATAAATTCAAGGTTGTTGTCACTGAAAACACGGTGTTCTGTTCGAATCTATGTCGTAGTATCTATTATGCCGGCTTCTTGGCTTTGCTTGGAAGAAGACCATGAAGAAGTGTGTTGTTTTGTCTCTGCAATCGGCAAGAAATCACAAGGCCATTCACACATGGAATAGCTCGCAGAGCTCTCTCGCCCACACAAATATGGATATTAGAAGATGTGTTGCACCGCCGACGCTACGAATAAGACCAGGTAGGGGCTGAAGGATTTCCATTAATAATCATTGTTTGTGTCCGCCGTGACACTTTTTTTTTATTTCACGCAAGGTTGCGTTTCTACTGTCATAAGCCAGTCCGTGGCTAGTCTCGCTACTAGCCAAGGTGATGTGATCTGTAAACCTTTTTAGCTTGTGGTAATCTGGGGGCTGTTGTAGTTTTCTTATTCGTACAGTATTCTTAACTTCATGACTTGGTAATGGGCTCTCGAATTGGTGGCTTGTCTTGCTGAAATACATTTTAGTAGCCATATCGATGTAGCCTACGGTATGTTGTTTTGCGTTCAGCTCTGGACTGGTTAGCATAGAAGTTGGACTGACTCCCACTCATAGTCTTGTCATCATATAGCTGGGCCACTGTCCACTGGGCAGTGTTAAGAAGGGGCTTTTGCGTAAAAGAAGCGGTGCGGGAGCAAAGCGAACATCAAAAGTGGTTGGTTCATTGATTGTATAGTGTGTGTGTAGGCACGTTGATGCTTGCCTGGGGCCTGTTGTTTAAAGGTCGGTTTCTGGAAACTTCAGTGTTTACTAGGCCTACTATTTTATTAATAGTCACAATTTCTCTGTGTGGGGCGGGCCAATGAGTGCAGAGTGCGCTTGTTATAACGCACCGTTTTCGACGTGTAGGATGCACCATGCACCTAGTTCTAGTAGGAGGATGCACCTTGTGTTTACCAATGTGTTTTCATGTGGTGCGCGGTCACCAGGTTGTTGCAACTTCCGCGAAGTGGTGTGTGTGTGTCTCTCTGTGTGTGTGTGTGTGTGTGCGTGCGGGTGGGGGGGGGGGGGGGGGTGGGTCTTGGGGCCGCGTTGTGGGTCAAAATGCCGGCCGTTTCTCTATCCCAGTCCGTCACTGAACACACACACACAAGCACAAACTTGGACATGAATGTAAGAGCACGCATGACTCCGGGCAAAGAGCCGCACCCGAGCCACGGGTTGGCCACTCCTGTCTAGTCCATTAGTGAAGAATCCTAGACCGGAGAGTCTCCAGTGCAACATGGTTAAAATTTTTCACTCATTTATATTGATATGCATCAATATCTTATTCAGTATCCATTACCACCTTATTTAGTCAGCAACCCAAATATATGTACTTGAGTTAAAAATCTGTCAACTTTAAATTCATTGCATTTCCACAACAAATTGTTACAATCCACTGTATTTTCAATTGGCAATGGTTACAAATATCAGAGGAAGTTGAAAATAGTGGTTTGCTGCGCGACTACAACTTGACCAAATGAAATTCTCATTCACTGCATACACACTCTATCGGCTGAGCTGAGTTACTGTATGAACTACAGTATGTTGAATGTCCCAGGCATAGATAGTGCTCCTTTGTACTAATACACTGCATTGGGAGACATGTACTGGACATACATTGCATTGGTTGCTCAAACAGTCGAGCTGTGTCCAATAAAGGAACACTATGTTCTTAACCCCATTTCATAGTCATATACATTTATCTCACAATGCAGTTTATTAGTGGCCTGACAGCCCGCCCATAATACGAATGTTCATCCGCATTCATGGTCTGGGGACGGTCTTCATGGGCGGGTTTACATCAGTAGAGAGACAACCAACCAATAAACAAAGCTGATTAGACAAGCTTTACAATCGTTTCAAACCATAAGTGAATGCCCCCGCAGAATAATCGCGTCAGGTTAAAGACCAGACCTAGGGTTACGGATGAACAGCAGTATTATTAGTCCGTGAGCCAGAGGGTCGGTCGTTACCGAAAAAGTGGCAAAGGTTACCATACCTTTTCTGAAAGCTTGGAATCTCAGCTTTCCAATGATCCCATGATGGCCATCTGAGAAACGTAGCTGTTTCGAGTTATCGCATAAAATGTAAGCTAAAGTAGAGGAAAATTATGCGAATGAATCAAGCTGCTGGAACAGCTGACTGTTATTCCAATACTGTGTATTGCTAGTTTCACGGTTTGTGGAGGTCTGTGGATGATTTTGAAGAGGAGAAGACTTCATTAAACCTGTTAAAGAAACATTTTCGTCTGAACATGCTTGGGGGAGTCATAATCTCAAAGCTGGTCTACATTCTAACCCATCTGAGATCTGAGGTAGCAGACAAGCAAGACTAGAGTCAATTCATACTCAATGCAACTGTACTGAAATGCAAGCACAAGAGTGAGATGATGTCTATAGTGCATGTATGAGTGAGATGATGTCTATAGTGCATATATGAGTGAGATGATATCTATAGTGCATATATGAGTGAGATGATGTCTATAGTGCATATATGTGTCAAATTTGTCCATCTTATCACTGGATGCAACAATGAGTGTGAACAAGTTGTTGATTCATATCCCACCATTCACAGCACAGGACAGTTGGATAGTTCACTGCAGGTCATCAGAGAATGACATACGGAAAAGAAAAACATGGGGATGTCCCTTGGGCTGGTTGATCGTGATGGCTGACAGAGTGGAGAATGTTGTTTTTGATTTTTGTCAAGGTTTCATAAGCATGACGAAACAAGACAAAAAAGGAGCTTAGTGTTTTCTTTTTCATGCTCAAAACCGGTTTGCACACAATCAAACAAGGTGTAGACTCAGAAATAGGCTACCATACAGTAGCTATATAGGTCACCTCTACAGAATATCTTAGGCCAGGGGTGGCCAACCAGTTGGAGACCAAGAGCCACATAAACACACACACACACACACACACACACACACACACACACACACACACCACACACTTCTGCCAGTGAGATGTCTTGTAAAAGTCACACACCAACATGATAATAGAAATGTTCCCCTACAATAGTAAAGCCCACAGGCCAGCAACATCAGCACCCCAACCCCCAACCATCTCTTCCTCTCTCTCTCACACACACACACACACCAAAACAAAATCACCGTATTGAACGTAAGGGAAGCAAACATGCACATGAACACACACAGGCACGGACTGTCTGGCATTTGGGCACATGCCAGAAGGGCCGCGGCCCTTGAAATATTCATCGCGGCCCTTCCAATACTCGTTGCGGCCCCATAATCATATGTTTGGGAACTATGTATGCAAATATCACGCTGCCTGCGTTCAAAGTTCTATTCAGATTGCATTCCATCAACACCGTTTCGCTATTTATACCACTGACACTGCCATACATTACACACGGACGGTGGCATCTTGATGGGTGGGTCTCATTATGTTTCATGTTGTATTTTTCCTGAATATATATTCCAATGATGTAAAAGTGTTCGAAATAATAAAAAAAATCTATACCTATTTATATTTTGCTTTTGTTTGAGACAACTGTAGTAAAGCATTGCTTTGTGGGATTTTTATTCAGTCCTCCGTTTCCCTAGTGACTGACGATAAACTTCCTGTGAGCACTACGGTGTGTGGCGGACAACAAATAGAAGTGTCCCATAAATTCAAGGTTGTTGTCACTGAAAACACGGTGTTCTGTTCGAATCTATGTCGTAGTATCTATTATGCCGGCTTCTTGGCTTGCTTGGAAGAAGACCATGAAGAAGTGTGTTGTTTTGTCTCTGCAATCGGCAAGAAATCACAAGGCCATTCACACATGGAATAGCTCGCAGAGCTCTCTCGCCCACACAAATATGGATATTAGAAGATGTGTTGCACCGCCGACGCTACGAATAAGACCAGGTAGGGGCTGAAGGATTTCCATTAATAATCATTGTTTGTGTCCGCCGTGACACTTTTTTTTAATTTCACGCAAGGTTGCGTTTCTACTGTCATAAGCCAGTCCGTGGCTAGTCTCGCTACTAGCCAAGGTGATGTGATCTGTAAACCTTTTTAGCTTGTGGTAATCTGGGGGCTGTTGTAGTTTTTCTTATTCGTACAGTATTCTTAACTTCATGACTTGGTAATGGGCTCTCGAATTGGTGGCTTGTCTTGCTGAAATACATTTTAGTAGCCATATCGATGTAGCCTACGGTATGTTGTTTTGCGTTCAGCTCTGGACTGGTTAGCATAGAAGTTGGACTGACTCCCACTCATAGTCTTGTCATCATATAGCTGGGCCACTGTCCACTGGGCAGCGTTAAGAAGGGGCTTTTGCGTAAAGAAGCGGTGCGGGAGCAAAGCGAACATCAAAAGTGGTTGGTTCATTGATTGTATAGTGTGTGTGTGTAGGCACGTTGATGCTTGCCTGGGGCCTGTTGTTTAAAGGTCGGTTTCTGAAACTTCAGTGTTTACTAGGCCTACTATTTTATTAATAGTCACAATTTCTCTCTGTGTGGGGCGGGCCAACGAGTGCAGAGTGCGCTTGTTATAACGCACCGTTTTCGACGTGTAGGATGCACCATGCACCTAGTTCTAGTAGGAGGATGCACCTTGTGTTTACCAATGTGTTTTCATGTGGTGCGCGGTCACCAAGTTGTTGCAACTTCCGCGAAGTGGTGTGTGTGTGTCTCTCTGTATGTGTGTGTCTGTGTGTGCGTGGGGGGGGTGGGGGGGGGGGGGGGTGGGTCTTGGGGCCGCGTTGTGGGTCAAAATGCCGGCCGTTTCTCTATATCAGTCCGTCACTGAACACACACACACAAGCACAAACTTGGACATGAATGTAAGAGCCGCATGACTCCGGGCAAAGAGCCGCACCCGAGCCACGGGTTGGCCACTCCTGTCTAGTCCATTAGTGAAGAATCCTAGACCGGAGAGTCTCCAGTGCAACATGGTTAAAATTTTTCACTCATTTATATTGATATGCATCAATATCTTATTCAGTATCCATTACCACCTTATTTAGTCAGCAACCCAAATATATGTACTTGAGTTAAAAATCTGTCAACTTTAAATTCATTGCATTTCCACAACAAATTGTTACAATCCACTGTATTTTCAATTGGCAATGGTTACAAATATCAGAGGAAGTTGAAAATAGTGGTTTGCTGCGCGACTACAACTTGACCAAATGAAATTCTCATTCACTGCATACACACTCTATCGGCTGAGCTGAGTTACTGTATGAACTACAGTATGTTGAATGTCCCAGGCATAGATAGTGCTCCTTTGTACTAATACACTGCATTGGGAGACATGTACTGGACATACATTACATTGGTTGCTCAAACAGTCGAGCTGTGTCCAATAAAGGAACACTATGTTCTTAACCCCATTTCATAGTCATATACATTTATCTCACAATGCAGTTTATTAGTGGCCTGACAGCCCGCCCATAATACGAATGTTCATCCGCATTCATGGTCTGGGGACGGTCTTCATGGGCGGGTTTACATCAGTAGAGAGACAACCAACCAATAAACAAAGCTGATTAGACAAGCTTTACAATCGTTTCAAACCATAAGTGAATGCCCCCGCAGAATAATCGCGTCAGGTTAAAGACCAGACCTAGGGTTACGGATGAACAGCAGTATTATTAGTCCGTGAGCCAGAGGGGTCGGTCGTTACCGAAAAAAGTGGCAAAGGTTACCATACCTTTTCTGAAAGCTTGGAATCTCAGCTTTCCAATGATCCATGATGGCCATCTGAGAAACGTAGCTGTTTCGAGTTATCGCATAAAATGTAAGCTAAAGTAGAGGAAAATTATGCGAATGAATCAAGCTGCTGGAACAGCTGACTGTTATTCCAATACTGTGTATTGCTAGTTTCACGGTTTGTGGAGGTCTGTGGATGATTTTGAAGAGGAGAAGACTTCATTAAACCTGTTAAAGAAACATTTTCGTCTGAACATGCTTGGGGGGAGTCATAATCTCAAAGCTGGTCTACATTCTAACCCATCTGAGATCTGAGGTAGCAGACAAGCAAGACTAGAGTCAATTCATACTCAATGCAACTGTACTGAAATGCAAGCACAAGAGTGAGATGATGTCTATAGTGCATGTATGAGTGAGATGATGTCTATAGTGCATATATGAGTGAGATGATATCTATAGTGCATATATGAGTGAGATGATGTCTATAGTGCATATATGTGTCAAATTTGTCCATCTTATCACTGGATGCAACAATGAGTGTGAACAAGTTGTTGATTCATATCCCACCATTCACAGCACAGGACAGTTGGATAGTTCACTGCAGGTCATCAGAGAATGACATACGGAAAAGAAAAACATGGGGATGTCCCTTGGGCTGGTTGATCGTGATGGCTGACAGAGTGGAGAATGTTGTTTTTTGATTTTTGTCAAGGTTTCATAAGCATGACGAAACAAGACAAAAAAGGAGCTTAGTGTTTTCTTTTTCATGCTCAAAACCGGTTTGCACACAATCAAACAAGGTGTAGACTCAGAAATAGGCTACCATACAGTAGCTATATAGGTCACCTCTACAGAATATCTTAGGCCAGGGTGGCCAACCAGTTGGAGACCAAGAGCCACATAAACACACACACACACACACACACACACACACACACACACACACACACACACACACACTTCTGCCAGTGAGATGTCTTGTAAAAGTCACACACCAACATGATAATAGAAATGTACCCCTACAATAGTAAAGCCCACAGGCCAGCAACATCAGCACCCCAACCCCCAACCATCTCTTCCTCTCTCTCTCTCACACACACACACACACCAAAAACAAAATCACCGTATTGAACGTAAGGGAAGCAAACATGCACATGAAACACACACAGGCACGGACTGTCTGGCATTTGGGCACATGCCAGAAGGGCCGCGGCCCTTGAAATATTCATCGCGGCCCTTCCAATACTCGTTGCGGCCCCATAATCATATGTTTGGGAACTATGTATGCAAATATCACGCTGCCTGCGTTCAAAGTTCTATTCAGATTGCATTCCATCAACACCGTTTCGCTATTTATACCACTGACACTGCCATACATTACACACGGACGGTGGCATCTTGATGGGTGGGTCTCATTATGTTTCATGTTGTATTTTTCCTGAATATATATTCCAATGATGTAAAAGTGTTCGAAATAATAAAAAAAATCTATACCTATTTATATTTTGCTTTTGTTTGAGACAACTGTAGTAAAGCATTGCTTTGTGGGATTTTTATTCAGTCCTCCGTTTCCCTAGTGACTGACGATAAACTTCCTGTGAGCACTACGGTGTGTGGCGGACAACAAATAGAAGTGTCCCATAAATTCAAGGTTGTTGTCACTGAAAACACGGTGTTCTGTTCGAATCTATGTCGTAGTATCTATTATGCCGGCTTCTTGGCTTGCTTGGAAGAAGACCATGAAGAAGTGTGTTGTTTTGTCTCTGCAATCGGCAAGAAATCACAAGGCCATTCACACATGGAATAGCTCGCAGAGCTCTCTCGCCCACACAAATATGGATATTAGAAGATGTGTTGCACCGCCCGACGCTACGAATAAGACCAGGTAGGGGCTGAAGGATTTCCATTAATAATCATTGTTTGTGTCCGCCGTGACACTTTTTTTATTTCACGCAAGGTTGCGTTTCTACTGTCATAAGCCAGTCCGTGGCTAGTCTCACTACTAGCCAAGGTGATGTGATCTGTAAACCTTTTTAGCTTGTGGTAATCTGGGGGCTGTTGTAGTTTTTCTTATTCGTACAGTATTCTTAACTTCATGACTTGGTAATGGGCTCTCGAATTGGTGGCTTGTCTTGCTGAAATACATTTTAGTAGCCATATCGATGTAGCCTACGGTATGTTGTTTTGCGTTCAGCTCTGGACTGGTTAGCATAGAAGTTGGACTGACTCCCACTCATAGTCTTGTCATCATATAGCTGGGCCACTGTCCACTGGGCAGTGTTAAGAAGGGGCTTTTGCGTAAAGAAGCGGTGCGGGAGCAAAGCGAACATCAAAAGTGGTTGGTTCATTGATTGTATAGTGTGTGTGTAGGCACGTTGATGCTTGCCTGGGGCCTGTTGTTTAAAGGTCGGTTTCTGAAACTTCAGTGTTTACTAGGCCTACTATTTTATTAATAGTCACAATTTCTCTCTGTGTGGGGCGGGCCAACGAGTGCAGAGTGCGCTTGTTATAACGCACCGTTTTCGACGTGTAGGATGCACCATGCACCTAGTTCTAGTAGGAGGATGCACCTTGTGTTTACCAATGTGTTTTCATGTGGTGCGCGGTCACCAAGTTGTTGCAACTTCCGCGAAGTGGTGTGTGTGTGTCTCTCTGTATGTGTGTGTCTGTGTGTGCGTGGGGGGGGGGAATTCTTCCTCAAGAATTTCAAGATTGAAATTCTTGAGGAAGATTAACTCAGAGTCTTAGACTACTAAAAGTGAAAGTAACGTTACGTTCTGTGGGGTGAGTTTACTTTACAGATAAAATGGCTTCTAAACTAGAAGAGGATCTCACCTGTCCTGTCTGCTGTGAACTCTACAAGGATCCTGTCATTTTAACCTGCACTCACAGTGTGTGTAAAGCCTGTCTGCAGCAGTTCTGGGAGAGCAAAGGATCCAGAGAATGTCCATACTGCAGGAGGAAGTGCTCTAAAGACGTTTATCTTATTAAGAGTCAGTTTCTGTAAGAATCATGCGGGTGGTGATACAAACCCTCTTCATATTCCCTTCAAATTTTGAATACCAGTAGACACATGCCTAAAAGGGACAAAACTGTATTTTTAAACATTGAGAATGTTCCTAGCAAAAGTTAGGGCTTCCCACGGGTTGGCCACTCCTGTCTAGTCCATTAGTGAAGAATCCTAGACCGGAGAGTCTCCAGTGCAACATGGTTAAAATTTTTCACTCATTTATATTGATATGCATCAATATCTTATTCAGTATCCATTACCACCTTATTTAGTCAGCAACCCAAATATATGTACTTGAGTTAAAAATCTGTCAACTTTAAATTCATTGCATTTCCACAACAAATTGTTACAATCCACTGTATTTTCAATTGGCAATGGTTACAAATATCAGAGGAAGTTGAAAATAGTGGTTTGCTGCGCGACTACAACTTGACCAAATGAAATTCTCATTCACTGCATACACACTCTATCGGCTGAGCTGAGTTAATGTATGAACTACAGTATGTTGAATGTCCTAGGCATAGATAGTGCTCCTTTGTACTAATACACTGCATTGGGAGACATGTACTGGACATACATTACATTGGTTGCTCAAACAGTCGAGCTGTGTCCAATAAAGGAAGACTATGTTCTTAGCCCATATCATAGTCATATACATTTATCTCACAATGCAGTTTATTAGTGGCCTGACAGCCCGCCCATAATACGAATGTTCATCCGCATTCATGGTCTGGGGACGGTCTTCATGGGCGGGTTTACATCAGTAGAGAGACAACCAACCAATAAACAAAGCTGATTAGACAAGCTTTACAATCGTTTCAAACTATAAGTGAATGCCCCCGCAGAATAATCGTGTCAGGTTAAAGAACCTGCAGACCTAGGGTTACGGATGAACAGCAGTATTATGGGCGGGCAGCGGGCTATGTCAAGCTAGTTTATTAGTCTCATCCGGCTGGCTAGTTATTAGTTAGTGCAGATGATTTTAAGTCAAATCTGGAGAGAATCTGTGTCTCGTCTGGGTCTGTGTCTTGTCTGTGTCTCACAGGTCACACCCACAACTAGGAAAGAGTTGGAACAGGTTGGGAAAGTTTATGACTGACTGGCCAATCAGAATCCTTCATAACCTCACTCTCGAAAATTGATGTCAGAGCAGGAAGTGAAGTTGAATGACAGGTTGATTCAGTATTCTTGGCTCAATGTGAATATTTTTATTAGAATAATTGATCGCAATATTGACACTAATAAAGGAAAGCACTTGGGTCTAAAAGAAAAAACTAAAATGAGGCTGAAGAAATCGTGTGGAGATTGAAATTCTTGAGGAAGATTAACTCAGAGTCTTAGACTACTAAAAGTGAAAGTAACGTTACGTTCTGTGGGGTGAGTTTACTTTACAGATAAAATGGCTTCTAAACTAGAAGAGGATCTCACCTGTCCTGTCTGCTGTGAACTCTACAAGGATCCTGTCATTTTAACCTGCACTCACAGTGTGTGTAAAGCCTGTCTGCAGCAGTTCTGGGAGAGCAAAGGATCCAGAGAATGTCCATACTGCAGGAGGAAGTGCTCTAAAGACGTTTATCTTATTAAGAGTCAGTTTCTGTAAGAATCATGCGGGTGGTGATACAAACCCTCTTCATATTCCCTTCAAATTTTGAATACCAGTAGACACATGCCTAAAAGGGACAAAACTGTATTTTTAAACATTGAGAATGTTCCTAGCAAAAGTTAGGGCTTCCCAAAATTTCAGCATAATTTTGAGGTACTGAAAATTCTGTTTTTTGCCTTCAAATATCTCGTTGCGCCTTAATCTTACCATCCTGAAATTGTGGCACATAAATGTTGGGGAAATAAACTTTTGAGAAATTATGTCGCTTCTGAGGCATATTGAAGGCACTGTCCTTAAGGGCCTCATCAAAATGGGACCTTTTACATTTTTGTACCGTTCTCGTGTGCCTCTCACAGTTCATATGACACTCAAAACCTTATTAGTTTGTATATTATATACACTTCGGAACCTCCTCTTTTAGAATTTGCATAAAATATATGGGCATGAATTGGTTATGTTAAGCTAGAGGCAATTATTTTAGGCAAATATGAAATGAAGTGCCATTCTAGATGCTCATAGCTCTGTGCGCCATCACACAAACCAGTTGAAATTTGCCTACTTTGTTCGTCTGCACTCATATTATCTGTGGTCCAAATATCTAGGTGGCTTTTTGTTCTATTATCAAGTAAATGAATTTTATTTAGAGCAGATATGCACCTATGATAACTGCAATGGAGGGTTGTGCTGACTGACCAGATAAGCCAAAGTGGTAACCCTGTTTGAGCAAATTTTAGACTGTGGATGTGGTGGCACAGTGGTTAGGTCACAGACTACCAGTTGACCAGGGTTCAATTCCCAGGTATCACATCATTTATGTCTTGTTTTTGGTAAGAAAATTATTAGGCGACATTACTTGATTAGATAAAGAAGACTACCACTCAAATATATTGCAAACAATACAAAAGTATCAAAACTAAGTGTCTTTCTCAGGGGAGTAAGAGGACAGTCAAGTATAGAACCACCTTCTTATTAGCTTACAAGAGTGCTAGGCTGTTTCTTTACACATAGATGCTCAATAGATGCTGCGTATACTTTTCTTATTTGAAGATTTATTCTTTAGATCCGATGGCAAAATTTTTGATTTGAAATATGAAAAGACATTTTTTTTTATATAAAATCACTTGTGAATCTTTTGATGTTTGCTAAACCTATTATCCTTTGGGGTAGTAGACTAAAGATAAATGACCAATATCAAATCAAATGTCTGTAAATTTATCACTTTGTTTGAAACTAAAAAAAGTTGAACACACCCCTCAGACAATCTAGCTATTCAGCTTAGACACTGCTTACAGAATCTACTTCAAAAGTTAAAACATGAGAAAAAAGACTATGCGTTTAGATCAAAGTTTTCTTGAACAATACATTAGTCTTAGAACACTGCTGCAGAACAGCTTCCTCAATAATGGGTGTTTTGGACAAGCTCAAGAGTCCCAGTATTTAGGGCACTAGTGACATCAAATACACTAATTCAGAAGTGTAATGCTGTCAATCAATGTGCAGACACTCCCTGTGACTAAGGGTGAGTCTGACCATGTGTGTACGACTACACTTCTCTGTGATGGTGACTCTTAATGTCAATTACCCATAACCACCAGAGGCATCAAGGAAACCCTTATTGAGTTGCTTAGAGTGAGACATAGTGTTCAGACACCAACTATGCTAAATGGTTGTACATCAGCATTCTCTGTTTCTGTGCAATGGAAAGCAGCAACAATCTCAATGTTGCACATGCACACTTGACATGTAATAGTCATTAATGTTGTGTCACACATCTATCCTTGTCAATATGTGGAAAATTTCAAGATTCTTTTGATTTCATTACGTGGTAGATGGCAGATAATTCTGCTGTTTCCCCCATTATTTAGATTCAGTGTTTTTTAGCAAGTCATCTAATTTCTCTTTCCTAGACATTACATGCTGGCAGTTCTTTAGGGTTAGACAATGGATTTTACTGAGAACTGTGTGCTTTACTAGATCACAATAAAAACAAATACACATGATCAAAAGACTATGCAGAGCCTATGTCATTCAATTTGGTCCATTTTGTGAGTGACTTTTTTGAACTTTTCCCAGATGACTCAAAAAAATGATTTGTCATAGCAATTTGGCCCAAAATACATGAATGTCTTTCCTAAATCTGAGCTTTTGATTATGTGGCCACACACATCTCAAGGGAAGGAGTGCAAAATTATACCTCAATATCTCGAATATTTCTATGAAAACCATGCCTTTGAATGCACCCCACCTCTTCCAAAGCAATGCCTGTGAGAATATTTGGAAACTTCAAACTATAATACCACCAAAACTGTTGGAGACTCAAGCATGCCTTTGTATGTAAACAGTTCAGGTGCTAAGCTTGAAATTCGGGTGCCTCCAACATGGCTTCAATACTGACGTGTTTTTTTTTTTTTTTTTTTTTTCAGCTTTGTCCACATGATGGTGCTGTTTTCAATTTCACGTATTTCTAGAGGACCTCTCAATGTATGTAATTCATGCAGTTAATAAATGGCATTTATTGATTAATAAAGCAAAATGCCTCCAAGATATTTATAATACAAATAGATTAGATACATGCCAACATAATAAAAATTGTTTCAACCTTTTTACTGATGGCGCACAAAGATATGGTCCTCTAATTTCAATGTCAATTTCATATTTGCCAAATGAAACATCCTCTCCATCAGTACTTGAAAATTTTGCAATCTTCAACCAATTATATTTCAAAACAGGACCTCCCAATGTGCTCATATCTTTATGATTGAGCAAGGTTACGTGTTTGCACAAGCAGTGAGAGGCCCCAAAACAAGGCTCCAAAACTAAAAAGTTGAGTTTTCAATGGCCACCTAATGGCCGTCAGTTGAGCTAGTGACCATCATAAAAATATGGCTCAAAAGTGTTGGACCCATGCTTTGATTTTGCCAAATATCAGAGTGCTGTCTTGAAAGCCCACTGAAATATGGACAGGCAAAGTTGTGCATTTTGAAAAGCATCAAATTTCCACCTTTGCCATGAGTCATTTCAAAAGTCCCTAGCTTTTTTTAGGAAAGGTCCAAAATGTTTAAATTGTTATTTTTAAATATCTATCCCATATATGTATCTATGAGAATTTTTTCATTGAGATCTGAGGAGGGTTTGTATCAGCCCCTATGGAAATCCGCATGAGTCTTACAGAAACTGACTCTTAACTCAGTTTTTTTAGAATATGGCTCTGAAATAGGGTGGACACATCCCTAGGAATCAAGAGGAAAAAACAATCACCCACCCACATATAGCCCACGTTTCAAAATTAATTGTGATGAAATGGGGCAAAACACCCTCCCAATTTTTTCATATAAGTTTAACAATAATTTGATCTTTCAAAAATAAAAAAATGGACCTGATCCATTAACTCAGTTTTTTGGAATATGGCTCTGGAGTTGGGCAAAAATGTGTTTTTCCCCATATTTTAGGCCTAATACCTGTGGATCTATTCATCTTAGAGTGACCATTTTTTGTAGATTGTTTAACCCGTCACGTGAAATACTTCCTGTAAAATATGGGTCTTCTATCTCCAAAACTTGGGTCTTGACAACTCTTCAAAGTTGCCGTTTCATATTGCCAAGCCATACTTTGGTAGAAGTTTGAGTGCCTATATCATGAGCTACAATCCTGATATTCCATGTATGGAGGCTATAACTACCACATATTGACAGTTGAAAATTTGAAGGCTATAGGTGAGATGGTTTTCCAGATATTGCTTTTTAAAAATGGCCTTAGATTATGGTGACCAAAAAGCATGTCATTTGAAATATTTTTTATAAAAAAAACTATTGTCCGTATGAAGCTAATATTTTGGATTCTTACTATTAAAAATGCTATCTTTTTACTAGAATTTTTTCAGGAAATTCTGAGATGGTCAAGCAGGAGGCATTGGGTGAAATGACATGAAATGACCCTTGACATACACTGCAGCCAACCACATCGAAACCAACCGATGACGCTGGTTACGTTTGTTGGATTGGTTGGATTCAAAACAGTTGCTTATTCGCTACGTCACACCCTCTACAGCAGCTAGCGTCCCTGATTGGTCCGGTTAGAGAATAATGGCTTGAAATCTCTCTGATGGGCTTCAACATCAGATCGTTGCGCGTAAGTGCCTTACGAAAGTTACGTAGCGCATGATCTGACGTGAGTGAGGTAAAGACAAATGAGGGTTAGTCTATTGATGTGTTTCTATCCTGCCCTGTTGATTGGTGTAGTGCTATTGGACTCTGGACACACACACACATACACACACACACACAATCATAAGCTGTTGTGTTTTTAGTTGCTAATGTGCCCAATTCAGACATACAATAGCTGTGTGTCATTTTTTTTATCTTAGAATTGAGCATCTTTATTTCTTTCCAGGCTACTCACTGTACTGAACAATCTGCTGCATCTTCTCCCAGACTCTGAACTTCAGGTTGCCCAGGTGCTTTACAACATTGATCAGAGCTCCTGAAACCCTCTCTGGATCCTGCAGTGTGCACTGGGCTCTGGAATAACATTCAGGAGTCAGTGCTGCTGTGGCCTGACATAGCCCACCCATAACACTGCTGTTCATCCGTATTCATGGACTGGAGGTTCTTTAACCTGACACGATTATAAGGCGGGGGGAAGGCATTCAGTTCTGGTTTGAAACGATTGGACAGCTCATCTAATCAGCTTCGCTTATTGGTCGGTTGTATCTCTACCGATGTAAACCCGCCCCAGAAGACCATCCCCAGAACATGAATACGGATGAACAGCAGTATTATGGACGGGCTATGTCAAGCTAGTGCTGCTGTGGATGTGGGTTCAGAACCACAGATAAGAGAGAGACACGAGGCAGATCACTCACCTTTCCACTGTAGTCTTGTAGTTCTGGAAAATACCAAAGATTGGATATGTTAATATTCCTTTACACACACACACACACACACACACACACACACACACACAGAGAGAGAGAGAGAGAGAGAGAGAGAGAGAGAGAGATACTGTATAGGCCTACACATTTATACACACACTAATGTATACAGACATACACACACACATCAAAATTAGGTTAAATACATGTATCAGGCTCATGGAATTGGGTATGTAACAATGGACAGGATATGGACAGGTTAGCCAATTAAAAAAGACAGTTTATCATGAAACTGCTGATCAACACAAATATTTCTGTTACCTGCAGAAACGTGACATCATCAGCTTTCATCTCCTTTTCAATGGTTCTGATTGTGTCTGAAAGTGATGAGATCTCTCTGCTCATCTTCTCAATCTTCTCCTTCATCATCTGACTTTTCTGCTCCTCTTCCTCCCTCAGTGCAGCTATCCTGGCTGCCTCTTTATCTCGAAGAAACTGGTGAAGCTTCTCAAATTCCTCCTTGATCTGCTTCTCTGTGTGTTGGGTTTGAGTCTAAATAAAACATGACAAGACCAACTATCCAATGTAATCATGACCATATTCAAATAACGTTCAATCATTATAAGTGATCCATAACACTTACTGTGAGTGTGTATGATTCACTGTTTAATCTAAACATAATTAGTAAACAAAACATTTATCATAATTTGTCACCTTAATATGAGCTGCTGTTTGGTCACATATGAGTTTCACTTCTTCAAAAGTCTTGAGTTTCTTCTGTAAGGGCTGCAGTTTGATCTTGAGCTCCTCCTGGAATGGATGAGGACTAATTTAGACTGGATTCAAAACACAAGCAATATGAAACCAAGCGCTCAATGTCAGGTTCTCCATGTTCTCAGTGAGAATGGGGTGGACTAATTTAGACTGGAGTCAATACTAGAACACAAACACTATGAAACCAAGAGCTCTATGTCAGGCTCAGTGAGAGGGGGGTAGCAGTGTGTGCCACTGGAGGAACTAGAGGGAGAGGGGCTCCGATGCCCAAAGCACAAAGGAGCATCCACAGTCCTCTACTGTTAGGTTAAGGAATTACAGTGGTGTGGCAGAATGAGAGTGCAGAGCATGAAGGAACCAAACAGAGAAGGGCCACATTGGGAGCAAAGTCTACTGTTAGATTAAAGGAACTACAGTAGTCAAACTCCGGATGAGTTTGCTACTTCATTCTCTGATGCTGATTTGTCATTGCAGTAAAGCCACCTACAGTATTTTATTATAAGAGCAGAAGATCCTCACCTTGCGGTCCTGTGCAGCTTCATCTATGGGGCTAAAGTTGTGAGTCTTATGTCTCCTAGAGTCTCGACACACTAAACACAGAAGTTCTTTATCCTCCAGACAGAAGAGTTTGAGTTTCTCACTGTGCAGACTGCAGAGCACCTCAGACCCTGCTGAAGCTCTCTGACTTGTCTCCTGTGAGTAGGTCTCACACAGGTTCCTTAGAGCCATATTAATAGGATAAACGTCTTTAGAGCACTTCCTCCTGCAGTATGGACATTCTCTGGATCCTTTGCTCTCCCAGAACTGCTGCAGACAGGCTTTACACACACTGTGAGTGCAGGTTAAAATGACAGGATCCTTGTAGAGGTCACAGCACACAGGACAGGTGAGATCCTCTTCTAGTTTAGAAGCCATTCTATCTTTACAGTAAACTCACCCTGCAGAACGTAGCTTTACTTTCACTTTCAGCAGTCTAAGACTTTGAGTTCACCTTCCTCAAGAACTTCAATCCCCACAATGTTTCTTCAGCCTCATTTTAGTTTTCCTTTTAGTCCAAAGTGATTCCCTTATTAGTGTCAATATTGTGATGAATTATTGTAATAAAAATATTGCCATTGAGCCAAGAACACCAAACTACTATAAACCTGCGATTCAACTTCACTTCCTGCTCTGACAACCAAGGGGAGGGGGAGGTTATGAAAAGTTGGTTCAGTCCCAGTCGGGGGTGTGGCCTGTATCTGCCAGAGACACAGACGCAGAACACAGACAAGACAACCACGCAGACTCTCTCCAGACATTCAGATTTGCAGCAGGCAGGCAGACAGGACTTAACATGACCTGCTCTAATAACTAGCCAGCATGATGAGACTAATACACTTAGTGTGTCTTCATTGTGAGCTCAACCGTTTCAGCAACCAATGTAATGTGTGTCCAGTGCATGTCTCTCAATGCAGTGTATTAGTACAAAGGAGGACTATTTATGCATGGGTCATTGGGCATAGTGTTCCTTCGTACACTAAGTCAGCTCAGCCAATAAAGACATTAAAATGTAGCCTATGCAGCTTGATAAAATTAATGCACTGCATTGGGACACATGTACACATTACATGCATTGTAAAATAATGCATGCTGTAGTTAACAACAGACCAGTAAGCACCACAAGCAGGGCCACTAAAGGAGAAAATCACTGTGAGTCTTAAAATCTTAAAGTTCAGTTCTGGATCAGGTTTCGGTTTTTTAAAGCCCTTTTACACAAAAAAAGTTGACCAAAAGTGCTGTAACTGTAAGCAAAATGATCTTAACAAAAAGGCCTAAACAACAAAACGCTAAGCTAAGAAAAGTTTATGGAAAGCTAGTGACCAGTGTTCAAGGCCCGGGGGAAAAAAAGAGTTTTCAGTAGGGATTTGAAAACGGGCATTGAGGGGGCAAGTCTTATGTGAGTGCATAATGTTAGCTACGGTTTGATATTATGCCTGTTGTATCAGATTTGGCTTGTCTTTGTCATGTTAAACCCCTTACAATAAATTAAGAAAGTATACTCGAGAGTGCGGCTTTTTTACTTGAAATGTTGTATCAGATTTTCTGGTTGTTTTTCCAACAGACAACAACTCAGTGACCTTGATCAATATGTCTTGATTGAGAAACCAAATTTATTTCTCAACATTCTGGCAGCTGTTTTGCTATTACTTTTTGACCCAATCTTAATGTTATTTTCATGATGGCACCCAAAACACCCTGTGACAGTCTTTGCCACTAATGTAACAGCAAAAAGTTACTGTGTTTCACACTTGCTAACCACTTGCAATCAACAAAGTAGCATACATGTGACTTAGTGTCCAACTATGGTTTTAATGTTGGTCTACATTGACTGAATATCATACTAGATGGCAGAATTTAATCAGGGCTAAGTATGGAGCTTGGAGAGCAGAATTGGTCATTAACACACACACACACACACACACACACACACACACACACACACACACACACACACACACACACACACACACTCCTGCGTAGTGGCACTCAATACAATGAGACGTTTCAGGACCATGAATGCAGACAGTAGCTGTTATGTTTGGGAGCATGTAGCGTATAGGCATTTCTCTGGACTGACTGTTTTCACACACCATGTGTTTTCCCCAACCTCCAGAAATGTGTTTCAGAAAATCAGTTGTTTTAATGAGAACTTTAAAGAACTTTATTTGGTTTTTCAAAAATAGACTTAAAAGAATTAACCGGTGGGATAGTTATCATTGTTACAGCAGCATATAGACTGAATCAGATCACACAGAAACAGACAATAAGCATTTATTTCTGTGGATAGCCTACTATACATAGAGTTTCAGGAACACTTTGTGAGTGAGTGTGTGTTTGTGTGTGTGTGTGTGTGTGTGTGTGTGTGTGTGTGTGTGTGTGTGTGTGTGTGTGTGTGTGTGTGTGTACATCCCCAGTTAACCTGCAGCAGGTGTCTGAACTCTACCTGAGCTGCTCTACTGTAACTGCTGTCTTCACTGGTAAGATCCTCAGTGGAAGGGCAGTGGAAAAGTATGGAAACACTCTCTCAGTGAAAGTGTGTGTGAAAGTGTGTATGTGTGTGTTTTTATCAGGGTCAGAGAATGAGAGCTTTCCTCTGTCCCAGTCCAGCTGCACTCTGATCCTCTGGGGTTTCTGCTTCACTGTGAGGGGAGTGGAGGGATGAGGTGGAGCACCTGCTCTATATGCAGCATTATGATACCACATAACCCACCGTCCACTCATGGTGTAATAGTCTCCCTTCCTCTGAAGAGACTCTGTCACCACACCCAGGAACCAGTCATCATTCTCCCCAACCTCCACATCCCAGCAGTGAGTCCCTGAGTTAAAGCCCTCAGAGCCCAGGACACAGCAATACTTATCAAATCTCTCTGGGTTATCAGGAAGCTGCTGTCTCTTATCACCAAGTCTCACACTGGTCAGATCCTCAGACAGGATGAGTCGTGGGTGTGCAGTGTTGGGATCCAGAGTGACAGGAGCTGCAGAGAGAAAGAACACACACATGAGCATGTGTGAATGATGGTCGTTATGTAAGGGATAACGACCGAAGAGGTGACTGGTTCTACAGAAATAACGCTGAGGTGGAGTTTAGAACTCCGGCGACGAGCGCAGTGTTTAGAATGTTCATAAATTCAGTTACAAAAATAGCTGTAAATATTGTTTCTATTCTATGAACACTGACAAAGACAAATCACTACTCACTATTATTTTGCTTCATGTCCCTTTTAAATTTTAAGTGTAATGGAGAAAAGGGGGGCTGAGTTTCTAGGGCCTCAGGGGACTGAAGGAGGCCCATGGACACTGAAAGGGCCAAGAATTTGGTACTGTGCCCCTGTGTGTGTGTGTGTGTGTGTGTACTTTTTGTCAATTGATCATTTATACATCATTGTAATATTAGTATCTGTAATGCAAAGTATAATTCCTCCCTCCCCTCCTCTCCCACTCCTCTCCTGTTCTGTTGTTTGTTCAGTTCCCCTGTCTCCTTTGTGATATGCCTGTACTTGGTGACATAATCATGCTGGCCCTGTGTGTGTGTGTGTGTGTTTGTTTGTGTGTGTGCATGACAGAGAGAGAGAGAGAGACAGAGAGAGAGAGAGAGAGAGAGAGAGAGAGAGAGAGAGAATGTGCGTTTTGTGTGTGTGAAATTTATATGAAATATTGATTGTTAGAGTGAGCTGAAACTTATGAAGGGGTGTTCCTGTCTTGCCCTGTTATTGGTGTGGTGTTATTAGATTCTGTCAACACACACACACACACACACACACACACACACACACACATAATCATACATATATTTTCTTGATCCTAGAATTGAGCATCTTTATTTCTTTCCAGGCTACTCACTGTACTGAACAATCTGCTGCATCTTCTCCCAGACTCTGAACTTCAGGTTGCCCAGGTGCTTTGCCACATTGATCAGAGCTCCTGAGACCCTGTCTGGATCCTGCAGTGTGCACTGGGCTCTGGAATAACATGCAGGAGTCAGTGCTGCTGTGGGTTTGGGTTCAGAACCACAGAGATGAGAGAGACAGGAGGCAGATCACTCACCTTTCCACTGTAGTCTTGTAGTTCTGGAAAATATCAAAGATTGGATACACACACACACACACACACACACACACACACACACACACACCAAAATTAGGTCAATCTCATATGATGATAGTCTCTTTGTTCATTTGCATTTTGCATGTCCAATGTTGTGCAATGTACAAAGATGCAAAAAGGTTTTCTAAAATCTTCACTGCTCTGAGAATCGTTTTCAAGCTCTAGGCAAATTCACCGAAGGGTACACAGGGGAATGTATTTATTGTTAAAAATAATGACTATCAGGGCTGATAACCCTGTGCTGCACACTGGCATTTCTTGAGCTCCTCTCTGCTAAATGGTGGGACTGGATGGAAAAATTAAACCCACTGGCTGTTACACACTTAAAACCCTCCAACATCAGTCACTGATCCCACAGGTAGACCCTGATTACCTTGGATACTGACCAGAGCACTGAAGAGGGATCTTCACTGATGTGGCAAGGAAAATATAAATTATGTTGTACTGTATAAACCTAAATGATTTAAATATCAAATAATAAATTTCTCTTCATTCATCCCTGTGCTCATCTCTCATGTTATTGGGATCCTGCTTCTCTCTCTAGAGTCACCTCT